>CALNHX010006784.1:0-83730 GCA_940337035.1 Agriotes lineatus
TATTTAGCCCGTTACACAACTCTGCTTGCAGAATCAATATTTAAAGCAAATCAATAAAAGCACAGAGCTGGGGTAAGCAGGCAACTGCAAGAAGTCACATTAGAAATTCAAATTCATGATTACATCGGTCAAGCATTGCCGATATTAACTAGAATTACTTTAGAATGAATGGCAATAAGGCAGAGCTCAAATTGTAAATTAGAATCACAGTTTTATCAATTAATATAAACTAAGAGGTTGGTGCAAAGTAAATCCAATAAATAATTCAACAAATCTATCACCCAAGGGATTTATTACATGCAGGTTAAATAAATTTACATGTCAGTTTAATTGAATAAGTACAGTTCTATGAACTTTTTAAATAGAGGTAAAAAGGACAGAATGTTCAATACAGTGCAACAAGAGCACAATGCTAGATCGAATAAGGCTATAAGAAAATGGAGCAGCAATATTTGAAGATTGATGAAAATCAGACAGTTTTTATAAAAATGCAAGAAAATCACACCACAGGAAATGGACAAATCTTGTGTTTATAAAAATAAGTCAGTGTAATGACACAAGTAAACAGACAATTAAAATAAAACTTCGTGAGTGGCGCTAGAACTTAGATAAATTGCAAACATGAACAAGCAATAATTTAGAAAGTAAGATTATGTACAGTTCTATAAATTAAGTTGAAAATTAGATTATAAGTAATTGCATTGTATTCAGTTAACATCCGTTTTTTATGTAGCCAGATAGGCAATTGTTGTTAACGAACGAAAAAAGAAACAATTGAAATAAATTAATGCTATGACAAGCTAATTTGTGTCTCCAGTTTATTTGAATTTTATACCTTTTAGCATTAAAATAAATTAAAAAGAATTATACCGGCGTGATCAGGAGTTCGCAGTGCACATGTGAGAGTGTGGGTGTAAAAATCCATCACATAAAAAATATTTTCTCCAATGCCTACCAAAAAGAGCTAGCCATAATTTATCTAACTTGCAGATGTGCGCAATACTAAAAAGGGTAAAACACAGATTCAATGAACCCATTGATACAGATATTCATTTACTTTTAATCAGTAAAAAATTTTATATTAAACAAAATAAAAATAAGTGTACGGTATTTATTTATTAAATTAAATTATAAATCATAATCATATTTAACATAAACCTTTACAATATATCATACATACCATGCCAGACACCTCAATGGTAGAGCAAAGTTATTATGTAAAGACACCTGAAAGTGACGTCATATGCGCCGACGGCCATCATTAACCTTCAATCATTGGCAGCGTATATTTGTTTCTGAAAAGGGGTTAGAAAACATAATGAAATTGTTAATTACATCAGAGACAGCCTCTTAATTACTAGAGATTCGTTTTGCATACCAGAGTTACGTATGTTCGGATGTTTTAGAGAGAAAGCTTTCATATGAGCCTAACTTATTTTTACCTATTTGTGACCTTTTTGTTAATTTTACCTATTTTTCATTTATGTCACCTAATTTTAATAATTTTAACAACCTTTTTAATTCTTCTTGTTTAATTTGATGAACATAATCTATATTTTTATTAGGGTGGCTCGGGGCGGCCACTGTCTAGTTGTCTAGTAGTAGTTTTGTTTGACATTCCAATTTTGTGTGTTTATGATCGTTATCCTTTAAAACGTCTAAAGCGAAACTCAACAAACTTGAACTTTTAAAGAAGTGGGTGAAAGGACGAGAGAAAACATTTCATATAGACGATGGCAGTGTGTTCTGCAGATCTTGTTCAAATATTGTAAGTACAAAATTGAGAAAACTGAGAAACAGTAAACAGCAGATGTTTCAATGTTTGTCCGCGTTTTGAGATCCAGGTAGAAAACTTTCTAAATACCGAGAAATATATTTAGCCGCCGCTACTGATCGCTGTGTGTCACGCAACCTATAACCCCTTTATTTACATAATGGACCCGTCCGACACAAAATTGACTACCGCGCAGGTATGACGCTGGTGTCTTTACATAATAACTTTGCTCGCAAAGTTATTATGTAAAGACACCTGAAAGTGACGTCATATGCGCCGACGGCCATCATTAACCTTCAATCATTGGCAGCGTATATTTGTTTCTGAAAAGGGGTTAGAAAACATAATGAAATTGTTAATTACATCAGAGACAGCCTCTTAATTACTAGAGATTCGCTTTGCATACCAGAGTTACGTATGTTCGGATGTTTTAGAGAGAAAGCTTTCATATGAGCCTAACTTATTTTTACCTATTTGTGACCTTTTTGTTAATTTTACCTATTTTTCATTTATGTCACCTAATTTTAATAATTTTAACAACCTTTTTAATTCTTCTTGTTTAATTTGATGAACATAATCTATATTTTTATTAGGGTGGCTCGGGGCGGCCACTGTCTAGTTGTCTAGTAGTAGTTTTGTTTGACATTCCAATTTTGTGTGTTTATGATCGTTATCCTTTAAAACGTCTAAAGCGAAACTCAACAAACTTAAACTTTTAAAGAAGTGGGTGAAAGGACGAGAGAAAACATTTCATATAGACGATGGCAGTGTGTTCTGCAGATCTTGTTCAAATATTGTAAGTACAAAATTGAGAAAACTGAGAAACAGTAAACAGCAGATGTTTCAATGTTTGTCCGCGTTTTGAGATCCAGGTAGAAAACTTTCTAAATACCGAGAAATATATTTAGCCGCCGCTACTGATCGCTGTGTGTCACGCTACCTATAACCCCTTTATTTACATAATGGACCCGTCCGACACAAAATTGACTACCGCGCAGGTATGACGCTGGTGTCTTTACATAATAACTTTGCTCTACCACGAGGTTTTACGTATTTTAGGTTATATACCGATATACCAAAAGAACGGTCTGAAACTACTAAACTACCTGCTTTTAATCAAATGCAGCTATAAACAAAGAGCACTTTGCTATAAATAAATAAAATAATTTTCGCAGAACGCTTCATTCACTTCGGAAATTCAGATACATAACTGAGGGTTAAGTTTGGAAGACATAGGGCGTATATAAATAGAGGTAATTCCCCTAGTTTCCTAACATTTAAGCACATAATAATTATAACATGTCCGCTTAAAAGAGGGAAATATTTTAAAATGTCCAGAATTTTCCTGTCCGCGTCCTGTTAACAGAGAGTCCGCTTAATGGAGATGCACTTGCATTTAAACTACATTGGTTTCCAACGGTGCCAAGAAAAATGTCTGTTTAATAGAGGGGTCCGCTTAATGGAGTGTCCGTTATGAGAGACTGTATTTGACTAACAATTTTGCAGACGCCACCATATTAAATTAGTCATTATAATTTGCTTTCTTGGTCTACTCCACAGGCCAAGCAAAAACCATTTATATTGTTTTCTATCATGTAAGTATAATATATCAAAAGTGAACACCTTTAAAACCCAAATGTATAAATTATTTGACTTTTTCGCACATAATTTTAAAAGTCTACAAATTTAGTTACCTTACTGTTACTACGTACGCACACAACTATGCGTAAAATATATCTAAATCCAACAAAAGAAACAAACAAATACATAAATAAAAGAGCATTTGCAAATGTGGCTGAAACAACACACAAGTTTAAACCTAACCTACCGAAAACCATACCTCTCCTGCCTAAGCAAAACGCACATAATGCAGAATGTGCAAGAGAAATGAGTAATATGCCGAACGCCGGTGAATACCCGTTCTAATTCTCTGATATCGAGTATACACACGCATGTTGACATGGTCCCGGGACTCGGTTTTTTGGTAGAATCCCGAGAAGGTCCCGGGACTGGAAACCCTAACTGTGAGGTACAAGAGAAGCGGATAAGTAAGTAAGTACAGTATACTAATTGCAAGTAAAATAATTACACAAAATTTCAGCTATATTTGTCTTTGGCTACTCCTAAGTGTGGAATGAAGCGCCCTGAACTTTACTTTTACGGCCGTGATTATAGCAAAGGTCTTTAAAATCTTTGAATCAATGAAAATTGAACAACGTTAATTTCCTACATGCGGTTAATATCATAACTAGATTTTGATCCCACCACATAAGTGGCCTACTTAAAATAGTTTTTGCATTTTTAAAATTGAATTGTAAATTAAAAAGTTGCAGAAGTGTTCAAAATTATGTACAAAATAGATAAAAATATGCTGCTACTAATGCTGAAACAGCAGAAGGAAACACTTAACAATGCAAATTACTTTGATTCGCAACGAAAAAAATTCCGTCGGGATTCAAACCTGGGGAATCCGATTGTTACTCGAACGCTTTAACAATACCCCTACAAACACGTATACATCAGGTTTATTAGTTGTTGCATTTTTACTTCCTTTTACGATAAAGGAAGTATTGGATTCACCGCAAAATTTCGAAATTGAGTTTTCAACAGATTTACACGTTTTCGAGTCCCCTGAACCCAAAAAACATGTTTTTGTTCATTGGTCTATCTGTCTGTGTGTTTGTCTGCCTGTCTGTGTGTTTGTCTGCCTGTCTGTGTGTGTGTGAACAAAATATCTCAAAAACGAAAAGAGGTATGGCGTTGAAACTTCATATATAAGTTTTGTGTACTATGTAGATGCGACAGCAAGCTTTTGAAGAAAATCGCATAACCGGAAGTAGGTGTTTACTCTTGTGATTTTTCAGTTTCTTTTTCGATTTTTTCAAAAACGGGTCTAACAATTTTTTTCAAACTTAACATTTTTATTACATTTTTAATGTGAGATAAGTGATTTTCCAGTTGAATACTGCTAAAATAGATTTCTTGTGTCTTTTTCTCGATTTTTTTTTATTAACTTGTAGTGGAGCCATAAATCGCAATAACTCGTTGTCAACAGTTAGCGTAAGAATTCCAAAGAAAGGAAGCTCGACTATAAAATAAACAGTGCCTGTCCGAAATGAATATTTGTGAAATGCAAGCAGTTAGCTTAAGTACCATTAGAAAACTTTCTAGCAAACGGATGCACGCAGTTAAAAAAGTGATTTGTGCGCGGAATTCAATGGAGAGAAATTATTCAACGTCCCTCGAACTAAAAGGGTTTCTTAAAATACACTTTCCTAAATCAGAAGCGAAAGTGAAGTCACAATACAAAACTGCATCTGTAAAAATCTAGTGAATTTCAAGTGTGTCATAAACTCATAAAACCCAACCGTTGCGTCCCAAGTGAAAGTGAACGCATCCTCCGTTTTGTGAATACAATACCATTGTTGTCATTAGAATAGAAAATCCTTTTTGTATATTGTGTAAATTGTGTAACATGGGTATATAAACCAGAGCGATGGGGTTGAACAAGATCATTGCGTACTAGGTCTTAGCCCAACAACCACTCTGGTCGTCTGGCACATGTTGGGTCAGATTCCCACATGTTTAATATTAATCTCATACATACTGAAGCATTCATTTTGGGATGTTTCAGGAGCTAAGTGTCAGATCCACAAACGTTCACATGTATGCTGATTAAAAAGACCTATTCGATCCACACTTGTAATAGCATAGTAGCAAATCCGTAACCAGTTAATTTATGTCTGTAATCCGTTGCGTAAATAAAGAATATTAAAAGTGGTGGAGTTATTCGTGTGTGTAATTTCTAACAAACACCGTAACCAACCCACTTTATTGGTGACCCCAGACAAGAAACACAACGGGCACCAACTTTATTGGTGACCCCTGATAACGAATATCAGCAGTGTTTTCGCCGGGTATACCCACCTTATTGGTGACCCCGGACTAAGAACATCGTAAATTAAACTAAATTGGTGATTAAAAACTCGCGTTCGCGACCGGGTAATCGGTAAACAGTGAATTAAAATTAAGTGAAGTCCGCTACGACAATTCACGATGGAAACAGAAGGCAACATATCTGTCACTACCAACAGCGAATCAACAACCAGTTCAATCGACAGAACTAACATCAGAGTACCTCCATTTTGGCCAACAAAACCTGCACTGTGGTTCGTACAGCTAGAAGGACAGTTTGCCCTCAACAACATTACGCGAGATACCACCAAATATTATTACGTAAGTGCTAATCTAGACAATAAATATGCCCAAGAAGTCGAAGACATCCTCACCAACTCGCCACGTCAAGACATGTACGAGACGCTCAAACAGGCTCTAATTAAGCGCCTATCCACTTCTCGCGAGCAGAAGATAAAACAACTTCTAGAGCACGAGGAAATAGGCGATCGCACACCGTCCCAATTTTTGAGGCATCTCACGAATTTAGCAGACGGCGAGGTACCAGAGAACTTCATACGTACATTATGGATCGGGCGACTTCCAGATAGCATGCAGGCTATCCTGATGACGCAAGCAAGCAGCAATCTCCAAGCTGTGTCCACCTTGGCAGACAAAATTGCCGAAATCACCCCCAGGACGTTCCAGGTGGCATCCACTGTTTCCCGCGGCGACGACGAGAAAATCAATCAGCTGTGCAAGCAAGTTGCTGACTTATCCCAGCAAGTTGCACGGATGAGCCGGGAAAAACAGCCGCGAAGCAATAGCACACAACGGTACCGTTCCAGGTCGCAATCTTCGTCGCGAATCTGTTGGTACCACCGCCGATTTAAAGACAATGCAACGAAATGCACTCAACCGTGCCACTACCAAAAAAACGATCAGGGGAGTTCGTAAACGCGGCACATGACTCCTTGTCTAACAATCGCCGCCTTTTTCTAACGGACGTGTCAACTAAATGGCTTTTCCTGATTGACACAGGGGCGGATTTGTGTGTATTGCCGAGAACATTTATAAAAGGACCGCGTGCGCGTACCGAGTACGAACTTAGCGCGGTAAACAACTCGGTAATTAGTACATATGGACATATAGTGTTAAACTTAGATTTTAAGCTGAGGCGAACATTTTCGTGGAAATTTGTCGTCGCAGACATCGACAAGCCGATAATTGGCGCAGACTTTCTCAGCCACTTCGGTTTACTTGTTGATATTAGAAACAAGCGCCTAATAGACAATGTAACCCAGCTGAAAGCAATCGGTGTAGTGCGGGAGTGTGTATCGCCACAAATAAAAACAATTTCCGGCGACTCGGCTTTCCATAAGCTTCTAGCGAAGTTCCCGGACATCGCGCGTCCGTCAGTTCTGCCTAAGAAAATAAAACATGCCACTACACATCGAATAATTACGTCAGCTGGACCTCCTGTCACGTGCAGGCCTAGAAGACTCCCACCGGATAGGTTACATGCAGCTAAGAAAGAGTTCCAGTTTATGCTCGATCAAGGAATAGCTCGCCCATCCAAAAGTAATTGGTCTGCAGCCCTTCATCTAGCGCCCAAGAAAGACAATGGATGGCGTCCTTGCGGAGATTATAGAGCACTAAACGCGAGAACTCTGGCGGACTGCTATCCTGTGCCACACATCGAGGATTTCGCACACAATCTTTTTGGTTGCAAGATCTTCTCAACAATCGATCTGGTAAGAGCCTTCAACCAAATCCCAGTCCACAGCGACGATATCTGCAAGACAGCAATTACAACTCCATTCGGAATGTACGAATTTCCATTTATGAGTTTTGGTTTAAAGAATGCTGCCCAGACGTTCCAGCGTTTTATAGATGAGGTTACCAGAGGACTCGACTTTTGCTACGCATTCATTGACGACCTACTGGTAGCTTCCACATCAGAGGAACAGCACCTGGAGCACCTCAGCCAACTCTTCAGCAGGCTCAGCGAGTATGGAGTACTGATCAACTCGGCAAAATGCAACCTTGGCAAGCCCAGCGTCAACTTCCTTGGGTACTCCATTTCACAAGAAGGAATTAAACCCCCAGAAGACCGCATCGAGGCTATTAAGCAAGTGCCCAAGCCCAAGACAATTAAAGAGCTGCGCCGTTTCTTAGGAATGCTGAACTTCTACAGAAGGTTCCTTCCTAACGCAGCAGAAGTCTTGACTCCGATGAATAAACACCTGCAAGGACCCAAAGTAAAGCCAAAAACGGAAATCCAATGGAACCCAGAGTCGGAAGAAGCTTTCTCACGCTCCAAAACAATACTAGCAAACGCTACCCTCCTGGCGCATCCAGCACCTGCAGTTCCAACATCAGTCATGGTTGATGCATCTGATGTCGCCATGGGAGCTGTGCTACAACAGCATGTGGACGGAGCATGGCAGCCCTTAGCGTTTTTCTCCAAAAAGCTAAACGCTGCCCAGAAGAAATACAGCGCCTACGATCGGGAGCTACTGGCAGCTTATTCGGCTGTGAAGCGCTTCCGCTACTTTGTAGAAGGCCGAAAGTTCACGCTCTACACCGACCACAAGCCATTAATATAGTACGCGTTTCAACAAAAGCCAGAACGCGCCTCGCCCAGACAATTCCGTCACCTGGACTTTATTGGACAGTTCACGACGGATATTCGTCATGTTGCTGGAAGCGACAACATTCCCGCGGATACATTATCACGTGTGTCTGTTGCAGGTTGTTCAGCAGCTTTTCCAGGCAGCCCAATTAGCTACAAAGCGCTGGAAAAAGCGCAAGAATCGGATGCCGAGCTGAAGACATTCCTACACCCTGAGGCCGTGCTAGACTTGAAGAAGGTCTACTTCCCGGATCAGGATGCGGATGTCTACTGCGATTCGACTACGGGGACACTACGCCCTTTTGTCACGAAGCAGTTCCGACGCCCGGTGTTCGACGCCCTCCACAACCTCTCTCACCCCGGAATTCGAGCCACGACGCAGCTCGTCTCCTCCAGGTTTGTATGGCCTTCCATACGCAAGGACTGCAGCCTTTGGAGCAAGACGTGCATCCCATGTCAGCGCTCGAAGATCACCAGGCACGTAGCAGCACCAGTGGGAAACTTCTCCACGCCCTCCTCCAGGTTTGAGCACGTGCATCTCGACCTTGTTGGGCCACTTCCTTCATCGCTAGGCAATACGTACTGCCTGACATGCATCGATCGCTACTCCCGATGGCCTGAGGCCATACCAATCCCTGACATCACGGCTGAAACGGTGGCCAGAGCCTTCTTCAGTAGCTGGATAGCTAGATTTGGAGTGCCACTGCGGATCACAACGGACCGCGGCCGGCAGTTCACCTCCAATCTGTTCAAGGAATTAGCCAACCTTTTGGGATCGCAACACATGCACACGACAGCATACCATCCGGCAGCTAACGGCATGATAGAACGATTTCACCGCCAGCTAAAAGCCGCAATCGAGTGCCACACAGACACCAGGTGGACAGAACGCCTGCCAGCAGTTCTCCTGGGCATTCGCACAGCCATTAAGGAAGACCTCAACGCTACCTCAGCCGAGATGGTCTACGGCGAGAACATTCGACTACCAGGGGAATTTTTTACTGCTACGAAAGACGTACATGCAGCCGATTTCGTAAACCAGCTCAGAGAGCATTTTGACAAGGTACGCCCGACTGCAGCTCAGCACCATGGCCAGCGCAAAGCATTCGTCTTCAAAGATCTCGCGACTTCCACACATGTGTTCGTGAGAAACGATGCCACGCGCAAGCCGCTGCAAGCTGCTTACAATGGCCCATTCCCGGTGATCTCTAAAGCAGAAAAGACTTTCAGCGTCGAAATCCGTGGAAAGCCGGCTACGATATCAATCGACAGGCTAAAACCCGCCTATCTTGCAGCTGAGCCCAATCAGGAACAAGCTGCAACCAGCACCGCGGCGCACAAAGACGCCGATACAAACAAGCAGACGACAACCACCAGAAGTGGACGGCGAGTACATTTCCCGGATTACTTCCGGGCAGCATAATCTCGTGGCTTAACCACTGGTAAGGGGGTCATGTAGTGGAGCCATAAATCGCAATATTCAATTCAATTCAATTCATTTTATTTATCATCAACATATCACATGACAAGTCAAACAAATACATCTAGCAATGTGTAATAAAACATGAAACTAATATAACATTTTACAATTAAAAGAATAAATATTAAGTACACATAATTATTATAAATAAAGGTTATTTTAGAGATCATGCAGAGATGAATTTAAAAAGTCTGTAAAGTTGTAGAAACATTTTTCCACAAGGTAGTTTCTCAGCACTATTTTGAATTTGTTCGCTTGAAGGTCTTTTACATGTTGAGGCAACTTGTTGAACATTTTGACACATACATAGTTTGTTCCCAATTGGGCACAGTTAACCCTGTGGTAGGGTATTATCAGATGGTTTTTGTTTCTCGTGTTGTGGTTATGTATGTCGCTAGGTATTTGAAACCGATGCTGGTGTTTGTGGACGTAAACTAAACAAGTAAGTATATACAACGAATACAAAGTAAGTACTTTCTCTTTGATAAATAGTTGTTTACAGCTGCTTCTGTATTCTGCGTTACATAGTATTCGAATGGCTTCTTTTTGTTTCAGAAAGACATCATGTGCTCCAGAAGAACTTCCCCAGATTATGAGCCCATATGAGATGGTACTATGGATGAAAGCAAAATAGGCCTCCCTGGCTGCACAATAACCTGCCACTCGCTGAAGTTTACGAAGGGCGTATATGTAGGAGGATAATTTCTTCGTAATATTTTCAGTGTGAATGTCAAATTTCAGACTGGGATCTAAATAGAGACCTAGCAGTTTAACATATTCGGTTCTCGTTGATGGTTTGGTGTTAAAGTCTTGTAACTGAGTTTTGCTTACATTCAGTTTCATTATGTTCGCACAGAACCATTCTTTGGCTTGCTTGAGACAGTTTTCTGTTTTAGTCTTGAGATGTTCTGTGTTATCACTGGCGTTTATTATAGTCGTGTCATCTGCAAATATGGCTACTTCATCTGCTTCTAAGTGGGTTGGCAGATCGTTGATGTAAATTACGAATAGGGCAGGACCCAAGACAGACCCTTGCGGTATGCCATGTGTTACTGATTTCCAACTGGACTCTTTGTTGTTATACGCTACTTTCTGTTGTCTGTTCTGTAGATAACTTTCAAATATTTTTAGTGGGTGCCCTCTGATACCGTAAGCCTCCAGTTTTTTTAGTAAAATCTCATGATCTATAGTATCAAAGGCTTTACTTAGGTCACAGCAAGCCACCGTTGCAATTTGTTTGGCATTAAACGCGTTTGAGAGTTGTTCCACTACATTTATCATTGCTGTTATTGTTGATTTAGAGTCGAGGTACCCATGTTGATTTTTTGATAATGCTCTGAATTTATTCATGAAGTTTATTAATCGTTTTTTCAGTAGAGATTCAATTATTTTGGATAATATTGGAAGAATGGATATTGGCCTGTAGTTTTTTGGTAAAGTTGCATCTTCAGATTTGAAAATAGGCACTACTTTAGCTTTTTTTAAACAGTTTGGAAAGACACTCTCTTTAAAACATTTATTTATGAGGTGAGTTAATGGTGCGACTATTTGATATATAATTTTTTTCAGAAGCACAGTTGAGAATCCATATATGTCTTTGGAGTTTTTGTTTTTCAGCTTTTGCACAGATTTTATTATTTCTTCTGGGGTTACACTGAACAAATAAAAGGATGAAGTAATTTTGTTTACATTATTTAGGTAATCTATAGGATTTTTGTCAGTTTTGGGAATTGTTTTTGAAGTTTCGTTTCCCACATTCACAAAGAAGTTGTTAAGATCTTCTGCTTGGATTGACGCAGTGTTTGTAATTTTTGGCTTTTTTATTTCTTCGTTAATTATTTTCCATATGGTTTTAGTTTTATTGGTGTCAGTATTTTTTGATTGTATTGCTTTTATAATTTCTTCTCTGTATATGTTTTTGTAATATTTATATGCATTTTTTGATTCGTCTGTTTTTTGTACTCGACGTATTGTATCTAGTGCATCAAGTTGATTTTTTATATTTAATAGGTGTGGTTGTGTTCTTGTTACCTTTTCCTTGTTTGTCCAAACGTATCTTTCCGGGCATATTTCATTGAAATTCTTAGTTAGGATGTTGAGGAAATTTTCAAAATCTTCATCTGCTGAGTTTGACGAATTGTACAATATTGACCAATCTGTGTCCTGAAGTGTTGTTTGTAATATTTTGATGTTTTCCTCTGTGATTCTTCTTATTCTTGTTTGTTTCTTTTCTGTTGTACGCTGGTAGTTACAATTCACTGTTAGTATCTGCGCAAGATGATCAGAGAGATGAGGATTAACTGTTTTGCATGTCCACTGTGTGGGGGGGATGTTACAGAATATATTGTCTATGCACGTAGAACTTTTTGTTGTTATTCTTGATGGTACTGTTTGTGTTGGATACAAACCGTATTCTTGTAAGGTATTTAAGAAAACGTTCACGGTTTTTTTATCTGCGCTAATGTCTATGTTAAAATCGCCTACCAGATATATTTTTGTATCGTTTTTAGCTTTATCAGATACTATGTCTAAGCACGCTGTGAGTTTATTTATAAAAGTTTCCATTGAAGCTTTATCATTTTTGGGTGGTCTATATATATTTATTATGATACTGTTGTATTTTTTTATTTCTATACCAGTCACTTCAAACAGTTTTTCCACGCAACAATTTTTTAGTTCCACTATTTCTACAGTTTTTAGATTATTTTCCGTTACAATTAAAGCTCCACCATAATTTGATGCACGTGAATAATTGGATGCTATCTTGTAGTTTTTAAATATCACAAACTTTAATTTATCACTATTCATCCAGTGTTCCTGGATACAAGCTATATTGATGTTATGTTGATCTAGTGTTTGCTCAAGACATTCCACTTTTTTGTTTATGCATTGTACGTTGTAATTTAATAGGATTATTTTAGTTTGGTTATTTCTTTTTGTATTTGGAGACGATGGATTATTTAAGTTCCCGACGTCCACTGTTCTTGATTTTGGTTTTGACCTAAAAAATGCCTTCCTCTGGCAAAATTGAATCGATCATGGCCAATTCCTTTTGGCCAGAAATTTTTATCATACACCTTGTGCAGAAATTCAGGTTCTACTGCTACTATGAAGCACTTGTTATCTCTCCGTTTATCAAAAGTATCCACTGTCTTCACAATAACTTTCTCATTTTCCAATTTTTTTTATTACATAATCTTTGACTATTTCCTCAGTAACATGCTCTTTTGCCCTGGATAAGAATAACCAAATTTTTCGGTCTTTGTTGATTTTCTTTTCTCTTCCTGCAAATCCTGTTTTTTTATCCTCTTCTGATGTTTCAGCTTTTCCTATATTTATTGGTTTTCTTTTTGGTTCTTCTTTCACATCACGTGAACTTTTTTTACGTCTTCTATGTATTACTTCTTTGAATGTTTCTTCATCTTCTGCATGTTCCTCAGTTTGTTCTGAGCGCTTTGGTTTTTCTACTGGCTTTGGGGTTTTTTCAGAGCTCAAATTTGTTGGTAGCAATTTAGGGCCTTCCTGTTTTGCTACATTCAGGTTTTGATTTTTTGTTTCATATTGTATATTATTCATATAGCTTATTTTATCTTCTAAGATAGTTATGATTTTGGTTCTGTCCTCGATTATTGTTTGCTTATCTTTAATGGTATTCTTTAAAAGAAGTATTTCTTCTACGTGAGTAGGTGCTGTTGCATTTCCCAATTTCAGGTTGGGGCTGTTTATGTTGGAATTTTTATGTGCGTTTGTTATTGTTACTTTACAGTTATCACAACAATAAAGCATAACCCTTTTCTTCAGGGGAAGAACTCTTTGTTCGGTAGCTGAGAGACCACTGCATTGAAGACATGATGCTTCTCCACATAAATCGCATTTTGCTGTTTCTTCACTGGTTTCCAGACATTTGGAGCATGTGCTCATTTTATAGGTTATATTTTGCAATTTTTGTAAAAGTTTATTTATTTTCCCATTTATTATTACTTTCACTATAATTGTCCTTTATTTACATGATAAGACAGTTTTGATTATATATTACTCTTATTAATTCAACTTTTTACTAAGATATAATTTTGTGTTATTGACACACATTAACCTCACTTTCTTGTTTTCCAACTATGCGAGTGTGAGTATAAGAAAACAATGTAAGGCCCCTAAAATGCTTTATTTAAAGGAATCACAAACTAGGTTTAGAAAATAAAAATCCAGCCATTGCTGACACAAAAACCGAGAAATGCTGGAATAAATTAAATCTCAAAACCAGTTGAATTTAGGGGTGTTAAAGAAGCTATTGGGCGAAAGTTTATTGAAAGAGTTTTTAAAAAATACAGAGATACATAGCGTGCTTCATTTACTAAGGCAAAATCATTGAATTTGCAAATTACGAGCACTTTGTATAGTTTTAATACCCATCGAAGAAGAGGAGAAATAGTTGACAATTTAGCGGTATTGGGTATACAGTGACCGCCAAACATCGGCATCACATAAGTCAAAGAAAATATATTTTAGATTTTTCAAAAAACTTTACACGTCAATAATTTGTGCTTGTCTAAAAACCTATTTAGCCCCTATCATAGATACCGAGTGACGTTTACTTATTTAGAAAATTCCGTTTTTCGAAATTGTAAAAATCTAAAAAGTGCTATTTTTCGGAAATTAAGTAAGATTGCAATGAGATTGTTTTAGAGTGTGTTAGTTTTGATTAACTGAACAATCTCAAGTCCAGAAAACACATATTTTTCTTTAACTTTAGCTTTAGCTTTTTCCTTTTTTTTTTTATATTTTTCAGTTTCGCATACCATGACTTAATATTCAAATTTTTTATGTAAAGACTTTCATGATTTATAATTGTAAAAAATAATATAAAATGTTAATTGCTCGTTTAGATTTTGTATTATTTACCGAAAAGTGATATGTTCGCATAATTTTTACGTTTTTGATGCAATGTGCTTTTTAGGAGAAATATTTTTGAATGATTATTAATATCTATTTAAATGGCTTCTAAAAACTCTAACCCTGTTAGCGAACTACTGTTACAGAAATCCTATAAACGATCTTTTACAGTTGTCTGAATGAGAAGAATTTTTAGAACATGTAAACTGTATAAAGAAATATCTTCTCATTTAGACAACTGTAAAAGAATATTTACAGGATTCATTAAAAGGGTTAGATTAGAGTTTTTATCGTAGAAGCCATTTAAATAGATATTAATTATCATTTAAAAATACTTCTCTTACAAAGCACCTTGCATCAAAAACTTCAAAATTATGCGAACATATCACTTTTCGGTAAATAATAAAAAATCTAAAGAAGTAATTAACATTTTATATTATTTTATACAATTATAAATCGTAGTCTCCACATAAAAAAATGTTAATTTTAAAATTAAGTTTTGGTGTGTCTTTTTCTTCCTCTTAATATAGGCTGAGAGCCTGTTACTTTCACACACTTGAGTGCGGTTTTATAAGCCATCTTAATCCGCGGCCGGGGTAAGTGGCTAGCCTAACCCCTTGAATTAAGGAAGAATGCCCTCGCAGGGGTCACGACCATCAAAGGTGTTCGTATGATGGCCCAAGAGCGTACGATGTTATCAATGCTCGGATGTGGGGCTTGAACCCACTTCACTGCTGGCGCCACGCAAGCACCAGCCGGCCACACGCTGTTGGTATGTGAAATTTTGAAAAATATTTAAAAAATTGAAAAATTAAAGTTTAGCTAAAGTTAAAGAAAAATGTGTGTTTTCTGGACTTGAGATTGTTCACTTAGCTAAAACTAACACTCTAAAGAAATCTCATTGAAATCTTACTTAATTTCGGAAAAATAGCACTTTTTAGATTTTGACAATTTCGAAATACGCTATTTTCTAAATAAGTTAAAATCACTCGGTATGTATGATAGGGGCTAATAGTACAGTAAAATTGTCGGAAAATACCCCGTCACCTTAAAAAAATTGGCCGCGGCGATTCCTCTTGCCCAGTGGTTTAGGGTCATTAGACAGGTGTAAAACCAAAAATCTGGTGTGATACACTCACACAACTTCCTTTTA
The DNA here is from genome assembly GCA_940337035.1 of Agriotes lineatus. Lineage (NCBI taxonomy): Eukaryota > Metazoa > Arthropoda > Insecta > Coleoptera > Elateridae > Agriotes > Agriotes lineatus. The sequence continues at coordinate 15,827 of CALNHX010006784.1, forward strand.
CAGTGATCTTATAATTAGTCAAAAATTTCATTTTTAATTTTTAACAATTTGTTAAAAATTTTCAAAAATTACAAATTCTACAAAAACGGTACAAAATCGAGTGTTAGTTAAAGAGACAAATTTTCTCTAGAATTTTAAGGTGAATTCAAAAATGTAATAATATACCGGGTGTTTTATTTAAAATAGGAGTTAATAAAAAAAATAGAAAAAAAAACAAAAGAAACCCACTTTAGAAGTATTCAACTGGAAAATCACCTATCTCACATCAATACACATTAAAAATGTAAGAAAAATGTAAAGTTTAAAAAAAACCGTTAGAGCCGTTTTTGAAAAAATCGAAAAAAACTGAAAAATCACAAGAGTAAACACCTACTTCCGGTTACGCGATTTTCTTCAAAAGCTTGCTGTCTCATCTACATAGTACACAAAACTTATATATGAAGTTTCAATGCCATACCTCTTTTCGTTTTTGAGATATTCTGTTCACAGACAGACACACAGACCAATGAAAAAAAATATGTTTTTTGGGATCAGGGGACTCTAAAACGTGAAGATCTGTTGAAAACTCAATTTCGAATTTTTGAGGTGAATACAATACTTCCTTTATAGTAAAAGGAAGTAAAAAGGCGTCACCCCACCCCTTGCCAAACAGCCGCCATCTTGATAACAATTGAATTTGTGTTTTCTCGCGATCCATTGGTCGCACAGAAAAAGTTATTGAACAAAAAATGTTGGAAATACAATTCTACACATTTTTTATCCATGCCGCGATACCGAGAAGTTGGTATTTCACACGGTAGAGGGCGACAAAGTTACCAAAAACCTGTTTCCGCCATTCTAGCTCTGTGGGGGTAGTTTTTTCCGAAAATTGCGAATGTGAAAGTTGTAGTGCTTGAAAAAATATGCACGAAACCCTTTTAATAATGGGATTGATTTAAATAGTCTCTGAGTGACAGCCCTTCAAAGTCTGCGCAGCGTGGGAAATGTACGATAGATTCCGGCGCAGCGAAGTAACCATTTCTCTTTTGCGAGATAAAATCGTCACGTCACTCAAGTAGTTTCAATGTGAATAGGTTTTCACAACCTACAGAAATTCTACACATTTTTGGTTATTGCCGCGATACCGAGAAATTGGTATAAGTAAAAGAAATGAAAATGATGGGAAAGGAGTATATGAGCCCAGAATGATATTATTTGGCTCAGATCCGTAAAGCTCTTAAATTTGCTGGTGTAATATTTATTATATAATATGATAATTGCAATTTTTTGTAAATTTTGCCACAGGAATGACCAAAATTCAACAAATTGACAATTGCTTTACCACGTGCCATTTCTGCAAAAATAATAGAGACACCCAACTGTCTATATGTTATTAAACAACAAACAGCTTGTTTCACTTCAACTAAAACATGCTACGGTGAACAAAACTATATTTTGATAGTTTGATCCAAATGAAATGAATCGGTAATTTATTTTATTCAATTTTGACAGTTTAAAGTGACATTATTAACCCCATAACCTTCATAAACAGTCTATGATTCACAAGTAAAATAAGTGTTTTAATTCACTAGAGAATTAAAAAAATTTAATTCACTAGAAAATTTTAAAAGTTTCAATGAAGAACAACATATTTTTATTATCTACAAATATTTACATTCAATTATTCTTTTTCTTTGTAGTGTGTAATATATAATTACTAAAATTTAGATCAAATCGACGATGAATGGGCAAATTTATATCTTAGTTTGAATGTTTTTTAAATTTTTTGTTCAAAATTTCGTCAAAATTGAATAAAAACATATATACGCCACGTGAATTAAACATTTATTAACTTAAAGAGTATGATCTCACTCGCACTACGCGCTCGTGAGCTCAACATCTTTTCATAAATAAACATATATTTAATTCACTTGGTGTATCCTTCTTCTTCTTCTCTTTCAGCATGTTTCATCCATTCCAATACTGGATATATGCCTCCTCAAGACTCTTCCATTCTTCTCGTATTTGAGCTTTCCTAATCCATTGTGGACCTGCTACTTTTGTAATATCTTCTCTCCATCTTGTCCTTGGTCGTCCCACGCTTCTTCTTCCCATTCGTGGCCTCCAAATTGTGACTTTTTTGCTCCATCTATTATCCTCCCTACGGAGCATATGTCCTATCCATCGCCATTTCTGACTAGCTATTCGCTCAGCGGCGTCCGTAACTCTTGTTCTTGTCCTTATATAAGTGTTTGTTTTTCTGTCAGCTAATCTAAAACCTAGCATTGATCGTTCCATTTTTCTTTGTGTTATTTTTATTCTATTCATATTGGTTTTTGTGAGGGCCCACGTTTCAGATGCGTATGTCAGTACGGGAAGAATGCACTGATTGAATACCTTAGTTTTTAAATGTTGCTTAAAAGGGCATTTGAATACGTTTCTTAACTTTCCGTAAGCTCCCCAAGCAAGTTGAATTCGTCTGGTTATCTCAGCTATCTGCGTTGACTCTTGCATTGTGAGCTTTTGTCCTAGATATACATATTCGGTCACTATTTTTATCTGTTCTCCATCTATTTGTATTTGTCTACCGTCTTCCTGATTTGTCATTAATTTTGTCTTAGAGATGTTCAACCTGAGTCCTACTTCTTGTGCTGCAGTTATTAGGTCATATATCATTATTTCTAGGTCATCCATATTATTCGCGAATAGCACAATATCATCGGCAAACCTTAAGTTTGTTAGGTGTTCGCCGTTCACATTTATACCCTTTCCCGTCCATTGGAGTTTTTTAAATACATCCTCCAGTAAGTTGGTAAATAATTTAGGGGAGAGAGGGTCGCCCTGTCTTACTCCCCGTTTCACTTCTATCGCATTTGTGTCCTCAAATAGTTTTACTGTGATGGTGGCTTTCTCGTACATATTTGTTATTACTTGTATGTAGCGATAGTCTATTCTACATCTTTGGAGAGCATTCTTTAGGGCCCAAGTCTCGACGGTGTCGAAAGCCTTCTCAAAGTCTATGAAAATCATATAGAGAGGCTGCTTGTATTCGTGTGACTTTTCCATTATCTGTCGCACGGTATGGATATGGTCTATCACACTGTATCCTCGTCTGAAACCTGCTTGATCCGGTGTTTGAAATTCGTCAAGTCGTAGTTCTATTCTATTTGTTATGGTTCTTGTAAATAGTTTGCAAATGTGTGACGTAAGGGAAATGGGCCGGTAGTTTTTCAAATCTTGTCTGTGTCCTTTTTTGTGAATAAGGATGACATTAGCTGTTTTCCATGCATTAGGTATAGTTCCTGACTCCAGGCATTTGTTAAATAGTATAACCAGAGATTTTAGTATTGTCGATCCGCCTGCTTTAACCATTTCGATAATAATCTCGTCGGGTCCAGGAGTTTTTCGATTTGCAATTTGATTTAGAGCTTGTACTACTTCGTCTTCGGTTATATCTGGGATGTCTTCAGTGAAGTGTTTTGTAAGTGGTGCTCTTTGGTCTGTTGGACATTTTGGCGGTTCTTTGGAAACGGATGAATATAAAGTCTGATAGAAATTTTCTACGTACTGTAGTATATCGTGTCGCGTATTGTATGTATTCCCATGATCATCATTAAGTTTTATGATTTGGCTTCTTCCTGCTGACATCTTTTTTCTAAATACCTTTGGTCCTTTGTTTTCTTCTAAAACCCGTTCGATTATCTCGTTGTTTGCCGCGGCTACGTCTTGCCTGACTTTACGCCGTATTTCTTTGTTTAGCTCCTTTAGTTCTTCTTTTGGTAGTTTCTTTCTTTTCTGATTTCGTGTAGCTATAAGATCCCTCGTTTCTTGTTTCAGTTTACTTCCCGAATTTTTCTTTCCTATTTTGTTCTCAATACTTTTGGCGGCCTCATTTATGCTGTTTGTAATATTGGAGTAACGTTCTTCAATAGACTCGTTTTCTTGTGTAATTTTACTTTCCAGTTCTTTTACTAGTGTTGTCTTGAAATCTACTTTATATTCATTTATCAACTCGCCATTTATCCTTAGTTGTTTTCTATTGTTTGTAAGTGTATTTCTTTCTTGTTTAACATTTATTCTAACTTTGGCCCTAACTAAGCGGTGATCGCTCATTCCGACATGGTTCAGTACAGTCACATCCTTTATTATGTGTCTCTTCTCGGTTATTATGAAATCTATCTCGTTCTTAGTGACGTCGTCTGGGCTTTGCCATGTCCACTTTCTATGCTCTTTTTTGTGGAAAAATGTGTTTAATATTTTCAGTTTATGTTGTTCTGCAAAGTTGACAAGGATTTGACCTCTATCATTGCGCTCTCCCACTCCATAAGCACCTACGCTGTTTTCGTTATCTTTTCGTTTCCCTACTTTAGCGTTGAAATCACCTATTATGAGCGTATAGTATGTTTTCTCTCTTGTTAGTGCGTTTTCGATATCTTCGTAAAGTTGGTCTATCTCTTCATCGGTGTGGTTTGATGTGGGGGCGTAGACCTGGATAATTTTGAATGCGTATCTTTTGTTTAACGTGAACACTGCGTATATTACTCTTGGGGATATTCCCTCAATCGTCTTAAGCTGCTTTTCCCATTTATTATTTATCAACATTCCAGTTCCGTGTTTTGAACTGTCGTCTTCCCCTTTAAAATAAAATAGTCCTTCTTTTGTTCTTATCAGTGTTTCTCCTTGCCTACGTACTTCGCTCAGTCCTATTATGTCCCATTTTACGTCTTTTGTTTCTTCTATCAATTGAATTAATCTGTCCTCGGAAAGTAATGACCTGGTATTATATGTACATATGTTAACATCGATACTGTGTTTGTGTTTCGTCTTGATTCTAGATAACGAGCTCTTGCCCCCCCCATATTCCGTGGGGCAGACCGCCTTAGCGGTGTGGGATTCTGAACTTCTCGTTCGACCCACCTGGGGAGAATTTTTGTAGATCGTTGTCTTCATCTTTATCTTGAGGGTATAATATTTATTAAAGTTAATGTTTTCCGACTCCTTTTTGTAATTTGTTATTGTTAAAGCTGTTATAATACTGCTAAAAACGTCTACAATTACTATGTAAGAATATTGATCAAGAAGATTTTCTTTTGTGGGTACAAAATAAAGATACCGGAAAAATCTTAACTGTGCCAAATGATTTGATTCTGGGCTCGTATATTGAAAGTAATTTCTTTTTGCATAAACCCTAAGATATATTGCAGTCTACTCAGACACGTTTTCTTTCTTTGGAGCTGTTTCTTCGTCTTGGTTCGGAGCCTCGTACACAACCGAGTCATTATCGACCATGATAGAAATGTTGCTAAAACTTTTATTAAAAAAAGAGCTCACAAATTGTTATAAACGCAATGTGAAAAATTCTTGGAAAAAATCCGTGAATACGATTGCGAGTGCTGTTTCGTGATTGTAATCTGATTAAAAATGGATAATAGTACGAGCGATAATGGTTTTCTTTATGTTAACCAAATGGCAGACATGGCATCTCGTTAGTTATAATAAGTGAGGGATATAAATAATTTACATCTCTCCACTTCTCCACGCTGCGCGGACTTTGAAGGGCTGTCACTCGGAGACTATTTAAATCAATCATTATTAAAAGAGATTCGTGTATCTTTTTTCAACAACTACAACTTTCACATTCGCAATTTTCGGAAAAAATCACCCCCACAGCGCTAGAATGGCGGAAACAGATTTTTGGTAACTTTGTCGCCCCCTACCGTTTGGTTTAGCAACACAGAGTGGATGAATCACTTTAAGGAAATACTAACAGACAACAAGATGGTGATTTAAGAGGAAAAGGATGAAAACTTGGAAAACCATATAGAAGAAGAAGGAGCGGATACACCCACGGAAGAAGAATTCAATGACGTAATAGCACAGCTTAAGAGGAACAAATCAGGTGGAAAGGATAACATCGTAAATGAGCTGATAAGATATGGAGGAGAAGCTTTAAGCCAAAGAATATTCAAACCACTAACCCATATCTGGAAAGAAGATGCCCAGTGAGTGGAAAAAAGGAATAATTGTGTCATTTTACAAGAAAGGCGATCCAAAAGCTTGTGCAAACTACAGGGGAATCACTCTACTCAGTGCTGTATATAAGATAATGACTACGATAATAAATAAAAGATTAATGGTGTACACGGAGACACAAATGGGAGACTACCAATACGGCTTCAGAAGAAGAAGGTCTACCGTAGACGCTGTGCATATAGTGAAGCAAACAATTGAAAAGTTTTATGAGTATGGAGCTGAACTGCAAATGGTGTACATTGACTTCAAACAAGCATTTGATAGCTTAAACAGGACACAGGTAATAAAAGCCATGAAGAGCATGATGATACCGGGAAAGTTAATAAGATTGACAGAAATGATCATGAAAAACTCACAAGCAACAGTCAGGACTGAAGCAGGAGAAACCGAAGACTTTGAAATTAATCTTGGGGTGAGACAGGGAAATGGGCTATCAACACTGTTTATATCGAGAGATCCAAAAAAAACTGTTCCTCAGTGGGCTGTGGAAATTCAACGTATGAATAATATGTTGGTGACACTGTACGTCAATGTCAAATTCGAGGTTATCAGGTTAGGTTTTCTGACAGTTATGACACAGACTGACACAAAACCTAACCTGCTAACCGCGAATTTGACATAGACTTACAGTGTCACCAACATATTATTCACAAGTTGAATTTCCACAGCCCGCTGAGGAACAGTTTTTTTTTTTATCTCTCGATAGGTACTAACACTAGATGCAGTAATTAAAGATTGCAAGTTTAAGAGAACAATCATCAACAAAGCGACACAAGTACTTCGTACCGTATGCAGACGACCTCACTGTGCTAGCTAGAGACAGAAGAAGCTTGGAAGAAGCAATTAAAAATATTGAACAACTATAACTATATTTTAATTTTACTAGCCAAATTATACACCGATATTCCTGGTTGCTTTTTTAATCCTTTGAACCACTTGTGGAGTTGACACAGACTTCGGACGATCAGAAAGACGCTTATACTAGATGCTGGAATCATATACAAAACGTTTGATAAAGTCATATAAAGTGCTTTTAGGAACTCCTTCAGTGGAAAAATGATTGTAAGTTATTTTCTTGCACCTATTTGTTTGATTAAGGTAAAACTGAAGAATTCTCTTGGCACGTGCTTCTTTTCCACTGCGTTTCATTTGAAACAGTAACTTTGAAAGTGCGACTGTCGTTAATAATTTGATAGCTAACAAACTGCTTTAACAAATGACATGTATCTTGTTTGCATTATATTGTTTTTTATTTGGCAAATGCCTACTAGATTTAGTCCGGTTACTTATTGTACATCCTTTATTATTGTTGAGAATGATTTTGAGAGCGATTCCAAAGATTCTGACATTAAAATACTGACTAAAAAATGAAGTACCAAACGTAAAGAAAATCATGTAATTTCAAAAACTGCAGATATCACTAAATTGTCAGAACCTCAAAAAAAAACCGAAAAAGAGGAGCGGAACCATATAATTGGACCAATGAAGATTTAAAACTGGTTTGTGATATCCAAGAATTTGTATCATCTACTAATGAAGAATTGCTAAGTCCTCTAGAATACTTTACACAGTTTTTCTATCTAAATACCGGGTGGCCATAAATATCTGATATCACATTACCTTTGGAATCAACACCGCTTTATTAAAGTGATGAATCCAACTAAACTAAATGTCATTAATTCCAAGTCATGAAGAATACTGGGGAACGGGCTCACATTGTGACAAAATTGCAAATTTGATGTTCCTCAAACGTTTAATAAATTAAGACGTTTTATACACTTCAATAAAAATTAATTACTTACCAATGAAAATAAGGACCGAAAAAATTTGACAAAACTGTATAAAATGTACCTATACACAGAGAACTACAAATGTTAATGTTACCATATGGTCTCAACAAAGTTTTACCATAACCGTTCCAAGTAACCATACGGTAACGGTATCAAACTTCGGTTTTTGGTTATGCTGCAGTATTTTTTGATACCAGATGATATCTACAGACTTCTAGGTGCAGTATGCAAAAAATTATAATTTTTGTACAAGTAGAAATCTACTTGCCCAATAAAGGGTTAATGGAAATTTTTTGTTGTAACAAAATTATTTTGAACATTTTGACTTTTCCTTTGACAGAAATTAAAATTATTTTTACACATTTGATAAATAATTTATTTTCTTACGAATATTAAAATAATCAATCTGGCAATGTGGTGGCAAGAAAATGTCGAACAGACACTGACAGAAAAAAAAAGTTGCATCTGCTACATCACCGAATCAGTTAGTCCAACATGAAAAGAAAAAATCATAGCCAACTCTGTCCCAAAAACTGGCACTGTTTATGTTGGTGGCACTGTAAGTCTATGTCAAATTCGACAGTGCCAACCTAAGAAAAAAAAATCAACCATTTATGGTCACCCAGGTATTCACTTTGAATGGCAGGATTTTTCGTTTCGAGAATCTTTTCCAATTTTTATTTTTAGTTCTAATTTGACGTAGTATCTCAAGTGCCACCTATTGTTTGAGGAATGTTGTGTCTGTTCAGTTTTAAAGGAATTAAATTATTTTCTGTCCTATTAATTTTGTTTTAAAGGTGCTCACAGTGTTGTATGTTCAACTTGATTGTCTAATTCTAAGCTCTTCCTCAGGTGTCAATTAATAGCCTCATAGTTGACCTTCAAATAGTTTCTATAATTCAGTTTATTGCTGTTTTGAAAATAAACTAAGAATTGGAGCGTAGATAGTAGGGGCAGGAGAGGATTAAATCCAGAAGAGATTCAGTTTAATTGATTCTGTCTGGTGGGCTAAGGAACTAGTTTGATCAGGTTACTATTTACATAATAATTTAAGAATTCAGCTTTTTGAGAGTCGTTTGATTTGGAGTTTAGAGTAGTCCATGAACAATTTAAACTCTGTAGTGTCATAAGTTGACTGTGGCGGACATGGGTTCCTATTCAAGTTTTTTTAAAGTATGGATCAAATCGGTTGGGGCACTCTTTATAGGGATAATAACAAACAAAAACAGGGTACAATACACCAATTCGATCCCTGTCAACCGCAGATGATTTGATTTGAAAAATTGTGAGGAATTTCAACCAATTTATAATCACAAAGACCACAAAATACATAATTTATTAGCTCTAGAGCTTGTACAAATAATAAAAGATAACTTATTTATTACACACACCATGACGAATCCAACAAACACTTCCCTTGGAACCATCGATACTGCAGTTGGTTTTCTGGAGAATATCTTTCGAGATCTTCATGTACGTCGATATTCTCAGGGCTCTGCAAACGATTAGCATTACAAAATTATTAAGCATGGACATATCACCTACCATTGTTGGAGGAAAAATTCTTTTACAGGTGCCTCTGTTGATATGCTCCAAATAGGCTTGCACCAGTGATGCTTTGGTTTCCTCAGACAGACAAGGCCTGCATAGCTGGCAAACTGGAGAAATGCAGCTGCTGCGGCACATGGCGCTGTTGCATTCGGTCGGGAACACAACTATGTTTTTATCGGCCACCTGCATTTGCTCTTCAGTTGTAGACCTGGGTTTAAAATTGTGTAATTTTGCGCGAACAGAAGTTAGTGTCCAACCTGAGCCCCATCACCATTACCACAATCACTACACTACAAGAAAATTCTAGTGTTAATTTGTAGAAGGGAAGAAGCATTAGTAACATCAATGTTTGTACAAGCTTACCTTAAAGCTGAACCGCCTTTTATTCTTTCGCCAATACCTACGAGCCCAAAAAGATTAAAAATAACTTGTTCGAACAGCAGCTGATTTGGTGGAAAGTGTGCAGACGATAAGTTTGGGCTCATATTTGCTTCCATGAGGAATACAGTCAGGTCCTCGGTGACGGCAAAATCGAAACGCATCATCTCGAAAAAATTGCCTTTTGTGGAAAAACTAGAAAAAAAATATTTTGTGGAATGCACTGTACCATTCGCCGGAACTCGTTTCGCCAGATAATTATTTCACCGGAAAGCTATTCGCCGGATTGTAGGGTGCATGTTATATAACGAAATTCGGCAAAGTACTGCATCTCGTTCTAACTTGTTTAGGTTAGTTGCAATCTTTGATAATTTTTTTCACTACAACGGCCGGTGTTGTGCCCACCATTAGCATAGTGTCCTCGATCTGGATATCCCGCGAAATGCATTCTGGTCAGAAAACTTCCGGTGGGACGGATTCAGGCGAATGGAAACGGAGCCCACTGTACATATAGGGTTGTTGATTCAAATGAATAAATCCACTAACCAGTTACTTTCTATTAAATTATCCAGTTAATCATTTTTATCCATTTTCAGATTCTGCTAACTGAATAAAATTATCAGAGTGAATAGTTTTAATCATGGGTATATGTTAATCAACAAATTTTAACCATGGTTGCCTGTCTCTCTCTCTCCTATGGCACTACAGCCCAACTTGCGCTTTGGCCTACTTCGTCTTATGTGTCTAGTGCATATGTACTCCAGTTGTGGGTGTTCAAGATATTCCTTGCATCCGCGGGGCAACCTCATCTTCGTATCTTTCCCGTGGCCTTGTGTCTTCATGGCCTGCCTATTGCAGCCTTTTTAGTTTTATAAAGGTTTCAATTGGGAGTTTTTCTAAATGTTGATATATTTCATGGTTGTTCTTATCTTCCATCCTTCGTTTTCCTTCACTGGTCCGAGAATTTGCCTTAAAATTTTCCTTTCGAATCGGTTTACCGTCTCTGTTGTTTTTTATGTAAGAATCCACATTTAACTTCCATAGCATAGAATCGGCTATATGATTGCTTTATAAATGCGAAATTCTGTTTTTCTATGCACTTCTCTTGCTCTAAATGTTGTCAACAAGGCGAAATATGCTTTATTAGCTAATATAATTCTTTTAATTTCTCTCTCTTCACTTCCATACCCTGCGATGTTAAATCCTATATATGTGTGTAGCATACCAAAGTAATCGACATAAAAAAGCCTGTCGTGCAAGGGATGGTCATAAATCTACCCAAACTTGACACTAAGTGCAATTCTAAATCAACTGAAACTTGACATTAAGCGTAGTTCCAAATTTGTAAACGTCAGTGCTATCTAAAATGTGAGTGACGAATGATCTATAAACGTCAGTGCAACATATGCGAACAAAAAGTGTTAGATGCCAAATGTGATTCGTGTCGTCATCAAACAATGCAGACCAACTTGTCAAAAATGTCAAAGTATAAATTCGAAAAACAGCACGACGGATGTCACAAGCATAGGAGCACCCAATGACAAAAGGAAGGGTTACGTAAATATCCTTGTGACCCAAATTTTAGGCAGACAGCAATGACCAACCCTGGTTACAATACGGTCATAAATTATGGAGTATGAAAGGAGCACATGACCAGAATCGTTTTATTATCGGAAGTAGCATCCCAAACTTGTCTGTCACAATAGAGCGAAGGGTGCTATTGTATCCAAAAGAATGGATGGGGCTCCTTCCATTCAAACAGTGGTTATATAAACTGGAGTAGCCTAGTTTTCGACATCAGTCGTCCCAGCTCAGCATGATCACCTCACGTATTTGTATTCTGTATTTGCATTTGTGTAATATTAACGAATATGTACGTGTGTATATTTGTTTATTTCTTTAAAGTAAAAATAAAGGAAGATTATTGTTTTCCACAAACGTGTGTATTTTTACTGAACTAAATTCTACAGTAAAAATTGCTACGCATCAAATAAATTGGCAAAAAAGTAACCAAATGTGCAATGCTCTACTGCTTCAATGTTGGAGTCTCCTACTGTTAAGATCTACCTTAGCCTGTTGGATCTTCTCTTCTATATTTATAGATAGCCCAACTTTTTTTTGCTTGTTGTGCTAACTAGATGTATATTACTTTGACTTCGGAGCTAGATCTTCACATTATATTTATATCATCTGCATATGCTGCCAGTTCAATAGATTTATTGAACAGCATGTTTGATCTTCCAACCGACATCTTTCTTATCGCGTATTCTATTTTTAATGTGTACTTTAGCGTTGGCTATTGTAAACTTTGTTACTACATTGCAATTTATCCCCCTTTATGTAAATCGGACATATGATGCTTTTGTTCCACTCACTAAATATTTCTTGCTTATCCTCTATATTCATGATTAACGCATGTATGTTCTTAACATGATGTTGCCTTCGGCTTTAAGCGCTTCTGCTGGGATAGTGTCTATTCCCGGTGAGTTATTTTTTTGGGCTTCTATTGCTGCCCTAACATCTCTGCATAGAGTTGTTCTTGGTTTAAAACCTTCCCTTCGCTGCTTTCTTCCGTTTGAAGTATTATTTGATCGTTTTTGAATCTTTTTTCCTTTACATATTTTATTTACTGTGCGTCTTATTTCCTTTCTCAAGTGCTTCTTTGTATATAGCTTTTATGTACTGTATTTCTTTCTTTTATTGCTTGTTTGCAGTCGTTATCAAACCATTTCTTTTTCCTTTTTCTTTGCTGGACCCACAAAATCTCTTTGGCTGTTTCTATTGTTCTTCTTCTTCTGTTTTTGATTTAGTCATTTTGCCTGTTTCTTCTCCGTCTACTATACCTCTCTTCCGTTTATGTTGAGATTGTCACTCTATCTCTTTCGCAGTCTTCCTCCTTCCTAATGATGATTTGTCCCATACTACTCTATTCTTTCCTCATTTATCTGACGGGTCTTTAGGGTCCCGAGTGGTGTAGCTTGAACAAGCGTCCACGTTCGATCAGCAGAGTTAAGCAACGCTCTCTCTGGTCAGAACTTGGATGGGAGTTCCACGGCTGCATCTCTCGGCGCCTCGTGGTACGGCTATCACGGAAAAAAGTTGGTCCCGGCGGTCATACAACATCATGAGTCGTTAGTGGGGTTGGAAGTCCTCATAACTGCACAGCGACGCCTATAATTGGCCTAACGGCTGTTGGCTGAGTGCGAATTAAATAAATAAATAAAATAAGAATATTTTCTACTTTGCATGTTCTTATATCTTTGCTTCTTTTTCTGTCTATTAACGTCATATTGGTCTTATTGCAGATTTATAAATTCTTAATTTGGCTTCAATTCCTATATGTTTATCTCTTCATATCACGTCGTTTACACATGCTGCTGTTCTTGTTGCCTTTGTTGTTTGCTGTCTCACCTCTGCCTTACGTCACCATATCCAGACATTTCTATGCCTAAGCATTTGAATTTCTTTTCCTGTTGTATAATTTTTTCATCAACTAGTTTGCATCTAATTGTGTTTTAGATATTGTCATACATTTTGTTTTAGAAGCCTTCATTTTCTGCCACTAACACTGCATCGTTGGCATAGCTCAAAATTGTAACATAGCGATTACCCAATCTGTATCCTTTCAGATTGTGCACTTTCTTTAATATCTATATTCAGCACTGCAGGCCTCAGAGGCTCATAGCTTTTTTAATAATATTTTTCCATTTCTTTCTGTTTTTGGCTATATTTTCCCAGCTCGTCACGTTGATTTCATCCAAGTCATTCTTAACACACTCCCACCAGCTCTTTTTGGGTCGTCCCCTCTTGTTTCTTCCTTCAGCTTCTCCTTTTAGTACTTTTTTTGTCACTCTCTCACTTCCCATTCGTTCTAAATGTCCTAACCATTTTAATCTATTTGACTTGAGTATCTTTATAATTCCTGGCTCCTTGTAAAGTTCTTTTAACTCTTGATTGCTTCCTTTCCTCCAGCTGTTATTTTCCTTTATTCCACCATAAATTTTACGAAGAATCTTCCTTTCCCAAATTTCCAGCTTTAAGATGTCACTTTCTCTTAGCACCCATGTCTCGCTAGCGTAGCATAACGCTAGCCTTACCACTGCTTTGTATAACCGCACTTTCACTAGCCATGATATTGACTAGCACTGAATGTCTTCATCTGCTTGCTGCTGTTATTCTTCTTTCTATCTCGTTTGATAGATCACCGTGTCTGTTGAATTCGGTCCCCAGATATATAAGTGTGTTTTCTTTCTTGAAGTCCAACCTTTCGCTTTCTTGTGTTCTTATGCTGAATAGTTCTATGGATTGGTGTTCCCTTCCCATTATCATATATTTTGTTTTCTTTTCATTGAACTTCAAACCTACTGTTCTTGCTGCAGCTTCTACTTTCCTAGTGATAGTTTTCAGCTCGTCATGCGTTCTTGCCAGTAAAATCACATCATCCGCGTATGCCATGCACTGATGCGGGTATTTTAGTATTGTTTCCTTCACATTGATCCCACTGTTCCGTACTACTTGCTCCAAAGTTAAATTAAAGAACGTTGTAGACAGTGGGTCACCTTGCTTTAGTCCATTATTGGTTTGGAATTTTTTACTTGTTTTCCCCTTTACTTTAACTTGGTTTATTGTTTGTTGCAATGGCATTGACACCAATCTTATGATCTTACTTGGAGCTTGCAATTCTTCCATTGTTCGTAAGACTTTATTACTGTTTAATTTGTCAAAAGCCTGTAGGAAATCAATAGCGAGGACGTGAATATCGATCCCTTTTCTTAGGCATTTTTCCTGAATAACTCTTAAGAGTAAATATTTGGTCTACTGTTGAGCGGTTCCTTCTAAAACCGCACTGGTACTCCCCTAATTCCGTTTCAGCCAATTCTTTTAGTCTGCGGTTTATGAGTTGCGCTAGGACTTTGTATGACACATTCAATAGTGAAATCGGTCTGTAGTTGTTGCAATTAGCTTGGTCTCCTTTTTTGTGAATAGGGGTTATAATAGTCTCTTCCCATTCTTGTGGCATTTGTTCTACCAACCAGATTTTTTCTATCAGCTTATGTAATTTCTGTATTAATTTTTCCCCTCCATATTTTATTGCTTCTACCAGTATATCATCTATTCCTGGTGTCTTATAATTTCTCATATTTTTAATAATTTCCTTAACCTCTTCCAGTGTAGGGGTTTCTATTTCTTGTCCTTCACTATCATTGGCTGTCCACAGTTTGTTTTCCTCTTCCTTTATGCTTAGACTTTTTTTGTAGTGTTCCTTCCATCTCTCTAATATTTCATTTTCTCCACTGATTATCTTACCTTCTTTATTTTTGTATACTGAGATGTTTGCTTTAAATCCTTTTCTTATTACCGCTGCTGTCTTTTAAAATTTTCTAACTTCTTTATTTCCGTAATTCTTTTCGAGTGCCTCGATTTGTTTCATCTGTAGCTGTTTTTTCTTTTGTCTGCAAATTCTGTTTACTTCTTTATTTGCTTCTCTGTACTTCCTTATGTTGTCGTCTGTCCGGTTTTTCAACATTTCCATTTTCGCCTTTCTTCTCACTTCTACTATTTCTTGGCATTGTTCATCAAACCATTCTTGTTTCTTCTGATGCCACTT
This sequence comes from Agriotes lineatus, assembly GCA_940337035.1. Classification (NCBI taxonomy): domain Eukaryota; kingdom Metazoa; phylum Arthropoda; class Insecta; order Coleoptera; family Elateridae; genus Agriotes; species Agriotes lineatus. Next base: position 31,166 of record CALNHX010006784.1, read on the forward strand.
TTTCATTACCTTTTCATTCATTTCTTGTTTGACGATGCCTTTGATGCTTTCCCATTCTGAATCAATTCCAGCTTGTGATGTTGCTCTTTCTACTCTTTCTTGAATACCCTTTTCATAATCTTGTTGTACCTCTTTTTTCTGCAGTTGTTCTATGTCATAGTTTGCACTACCTACTTGTCTCTTTTTTGGAGTACTTGGAAACGGCTGCTCTAATTTAGCTCGAACTAGAAAGTGATCACTTCCTATCTCTGCTCCTCTTCGTGGTCTTATATCTGTCATCATTGTCATATGTTTGCCTTCTATTAGCACCTGGTCAATTTGATTTATGGTTTTGCTATCTGGAGACATCCACGTACCTTTGTATATTTCTTTTTGGTTTAAATACGTTATTCTTACTTTTAGGCTTCTTTGAGCTGCAAAATTTATAATCTTTTATTTATTATAACATGGTCAATTTGGTTGACTGTTGTTCCGTCGGGTGAAACCCATGTGCCTTTGTGTATGTCACGGTGAGGGAAGCATGTTGAAGTAATGACCACGTTTTTGCTGGTTGCCAAATGTATTAGCTTATTCCCATTTTGGTCGTGTAGGCTGCTCCCTCCGATGATACAATCGGGATTTAGATCAAACTACAGTTGCATGACAGCACTGCTGTTTCTGATGATATTATACGGGCAACGGATGAAGGATATGGTGTTAAGCGTAGGCAACACATCTCACCAAAATTAAAAGAAACCAATTGGCTTAATATGGAAAAAAGACGCTTACTGCACGCTTCTGTTTTTTATCATAGGGCGATTCTAAAGGACTCTCCTCTATATCTTACTCAAAAATAGCTATTTATGCAACAAGTGCTAAAAGTTGACGTTTATGCACGCGTTGCATACAATATTTTATCTACGACCTTAATTTTTACTGTTATTAATCCATAAATATCGATTTAACAAAGGTTGCATCTATGGCACTTATAATTTATATCATAATAAACAGTAGCCCTTGGCGCGCGGGCGAATGTTTGCACAGCCAGTACTGTCAAGGTCAGTTACGAAATGTAATTATTAATACTCCACATCTGAGTGTATTCATTACATAACGCTTTAATTATTTCAAAAACACTTAACCTGTAACGCAAGAAGTAACTATATATATTTTTTTAATTTTTTGTTATTAACTCCAAGAGTAATTTACACCTGTCTGAAAGACAACAAGTAAATGGTTTGATATACATCAAATATAATAACATGTAGGCAGTCATTCATTGAATCATGCCTTTAAAAGTTACATCTTATCTAAGACTTATTTAAACATAGTCCTTAAAATCTATTTAGGATGTCTGTAGGATTAAATCTTTTAAGCCTGCTTGTATCACTACTTTCATTAAGAAGTCTGCACGCTAACACATTAGGGTGCACTGCCAATTTATCACAATATACCTCACTAAACTTTTTAGCTTCTTCTTTCACCGTAGATATACAGATCTCTTCTAAGTATGTTACTGGTGACGAACCAAGGTGCATTAGTAATAACACGTAATACCTTAGATTGAAATCTCTCTAGGATTTCAATATTCGAAATTACTGCTGAACCCCACAGCTGGTGATGTAAAAAAAACGCGTTTTTTTTTAAATCGAATAAAAAACCTAGAAAAAAAACAGAAAAAAACGGTTTTTTTTTTGTTTTTTTATTAATTTTAGTAATTGGCGGCATGTTTTGGTAGGTACCCACCCCTATTGGAAGTTGCTTTAAGCTGGACCCAGCTCTGAAACTGTCGACCTGATCGACGAATCAAGTTACGTTAGCGATTCATCAGACAGTGACATGGGCGACGTAAACTGCATGGATACTGACTCCGAGTCAGTTGAGGAGTCAGCCATGTCTGTTAGATAGTAATTTCTGCATTATTATAATTTCTACAGGGCGTTAGGGAAGTCGACGGAAACATTTCTAGGGGTGAATCCTTGTCCCAAAATATGATGATTTAACTCAACTTACCTATATACAAAGTTGCTTAGTTTAGCCGCTAGAGGGCTTTAAAAATTATTAATAATAATAATGGTGCGGCACTAACACCCCATGAAGGAGCTTGGCCTGCAAGGCGGAAGGTCAGAGCTTCCATATTCTCGCTCTCCCACCCAGCTGTCGCGTGTCAAATTCATGACACGTGGTGATGTGGTGAGCATCACGCATTAGACAAACGCATTATTACCCATTATTCCTTCGAACGCAGGTCCCCAATTATTTAAAGCGACTAGCTTTTTTAAATGTTTTAACCCCCTGTATAATCACTACCATTTTTTTTTCTGGACAGTTACTTTAATTTAGAAGCTATTCACTCTCTTAAAAAAATTTTAGTTGGGTAAACAGTTTAGCCACAAAAAAATATTTTTTAAATCTCTACAAAAGCCTAGTGCTAAGTTAAAATTACTGATTCAGCCTTGTAGGGATTTAGAAAATATTTTTTGTGGCTAAACCGTTTACCCAACTAAATTTTTTTAAGAGAGGAAATAGCTTATAAATCAAAGTAGCTATCCATAAAAAAACATTAGATGGATAATTAATTGTGACAAAGTTTTTAAACACCCTGTAATTTTTGAAATTAGGGTTTATGCCACAAAATGCTTAAGTTTACTGGTAAAAAGGCATGGTCAAAAAATGAATAAAATCCATCAATGATTTTTCGACTTATTTGAAAAAATTAAAAAAAGCTAATCATCTTTAAAGCCCTCTAGCGGTTAAACTAAGCAACTTTGTATATAGGTAAGTTGAGTTAAATCATCATATTTTGGGCCAAGGATTCACCCCTAGAAATTTTTCAGTCGACTTCCCTAACACCCTGTATATCCACTTTAGCTATGTTTCTATTTTTCTTTAGAAATATTTGCTTTTTTTTTGGTTATTATAAATTCTATAATTCACTTTACCTACGAAATGTATTATTTTTATTTAAAAATATCTGTTTTTTGTTTTTCCAAACAAATTACTTGTTGTTATTCACTACACTTTAATTCTGAAAAAAACGCATTTAAATAAAAAACCAGACCGCTTGGTTTTTTTTACAAAAAAACAGGTTTTTAAAAAAAAACGAACCGTTTTTTTTTTAGGCTGCATCACTACCCACAGCTGTATCCCATAAGTCCAAATGGGTTTCAATATAGTTTTATATAATAAGACTTTATTTTCCAGAGTGAGTTGTGATTTCTTGCCTATTAGCCAATACATCTGTTGAAGTTTTATGTTGAGTTGTTTCTTCTTGTTATCAATGTGCGGCCTCCAAGTTAGTCTTCGGTCTAATGTTATGCCTAAGTATTTAACTTGATTAGATTGGGGTATTATTTGGTCATTTAGGACTATTGGCGGACAGGTAGGTATTTTTGTTGTAAAAGTTACGTGCATGGATTTCTGTTCGTTCACCCTTATCCTCCAGGCATTGAGCCAGTTTTGGATATCATTTATGTTGTCTTGCAGAATGTAGGATGCTGTAGCTGGGTCCTTGTGTGATGCCATTACGACAGTATCATCTGCAAAAGTTGCCACAACTGTATTTTGGTGCACTGGTAAATCCGCAGTATAAAGTAAATATAAGATTGGCCCCAGGATGCTCCCTTGTGGCACACCTGATTTTATAGGTTTTAGATTTATTTGTTCGTCCTCGTACTTGGTGTAGTAGCATCTGTCTTCTAAATAAGATTTTAGGAGGTAATATATACTGTGCGGTAATTGTTGTTTAATTTTATAGAGGGGGCCTGGGTGCCAGACCTTATCAAAGGCTTGCGAGACGTCCAGGAAAGCGGCTGAGCAAAATTTGCCTTCTTCTAAGTCGGTGTTTATTTGTCTAACTACACGATGTACTTGCTCTGTGGTACCGTGTTGATTCCTAAAACCAAATTGATCCTCAGGAATTAATTGACGTTCCTCAAATAGTGGTTTTATTCTTTTAAGCAATAGCTTTTCGAAAACCTTTGACAAGACTGGTAACAGACTTATAGGTCTGTAGGAAGCTACATTTTCAGAGTTTTTACCAGGTTTAGCTATGAGGATAATTTGAGCTGTTTTCCAGAAAACAGGGAAGTATTCTAACCTGAGGGCCGCATTGAAAAGTAAGGTTAGGTCACGAACGGTTTTATCTGGGAGTTCCTTAAGTATCTTGCCTGTGATTAAGTCCCATCCCGGTGCCTTTTTTTCATTGAGGTCATTGGCTATTATTTGTTTGACTTCTCTTGTCTTTATTTTCCTGATTGGGAGTTCCATTTGCATGGGGGATTCAAGAAAATTGTGGATCAACTCTTCTTCGTCCGTTGATATTAGTATAGGATGGGGTGTAAATGTTTTTTCTAAGTGCTGTGAAAAGGCTTGAGCTTTTTCTTTGTTTGTTCTGGCCCACTTGGCATGGAAGCTTTAACGGGGACTTATACTGTTGAGGGCGTTTGATATTTTTTGTTGCTTGCCATAATGAGTAGTTAGTATCCTTAAAAGCCGAGAGGCCTTGGAGATACTTTTGTATATGTTGATTTCTTTCCTCTTCTCACAATTGTTTTAGTTCTTTTGTCACCTTATTAAACATAGTTTTATCATACGGCGATCTTGTTTCTTGCCACTTTTTCCTTAATTTCCTTTTTTCAAATATTTTTGTTTTAACTCTGTCCGAGCAAGATTTTTGTTGTATTTTATCATCTGCTGAGGGAGTGGCTACCCATGCGGCTTCTTGTATGGATTGTGTAAATATGTCTATTGCTACATCCAGTTCTTGTTTAGTTTTAAGGGACGGGCTAAAGTGATAACTATTCATTTGTCTTTAAATAGCTTCCAGTTTGTCTTGTTAGTATGAAGTCTAGGAGGTTTAGCTTTTGGGATAACGTTTGCACCCAACGTAACAATTAAGGGAGAGTGATCAGATGATAGATCTAAATTTGATTTAATATCTATATGTGCAGCGGGTATACCTTTCGTTATTCGGAAATCGATAATGTCAGGGACTCGACGCCGGTCTGCAGGCCAATACGTTGGCTCGCCGGTTGACAATGGTGTTAAATTTTTGCTTTGCATCGCTAGATATAACTGTTTCGCTTTCAGTGTTGGTACATTAACTCTAGAGCCCCACCAAGGATGCTTGGCATTGAAGTCGCCTCCACAAATGAATCGGTTGCCCAAGGTTTGGAAATATTGTAAGTATTGTTCCTTTTTAATGTTGTGTTTTGGTGGGGAGTACACCGCTGATAATACAATTGGTTCAACATGATATTGAATTGTAACAGTAGTCGCTTGAAGAAAGTCTTTTGAGAAACTTTCATTTGCATGGTGCTTTATGGAGTTATTTATTATTATAGCGGTGCCTCCGTGGGCTTTGCCATCAGGGTGGGGGGTATCATATATTGAGAAACCTGGTATACGCAAATAACTTTTTTGAGTAAAGTGGGTGTCCAAAATGAACATGACATCTAAGTTATGTTGTATTATAAATGTTTTTAATTCCTGACTTCTTTGAGCCAAACCGTTAGTGTTCCAAACTACTATTTTTATTAAATTATCCATTGTTAGTTTTAGCCAATAGCGCGGTAACAATATTTAACAAGGTGTCTATTCTTCTGAAAGCTTTTGTACGATTTCCTCAATTTTAGAGATACGGTCATTAGGTTGAGTGTGCTGAAGCTGTATGGAATAGGTTTGTGCAAGATTTTTTGGGTTACTTTGCACTTTTTGCGCATATGTACTAGCAGGTTGGGGGTGGGTAGTGTATGCCTGAGGAATAGCAACTTGGGGAACTGACATCGGTTGATTTGATCTTTCCAGCAGGCTTTTCGTTCGAAGGGTTGGATACAACTTCTGCTGCAATTGTTTCCGAACACTACATCCCTTGTAACTTGCAGGGTGGTTACCTTTACAGTTACAGCATACTACCTCCTTTCTTTTTTCCGTCCATGAGCATTCGCTGGTCAGGTGATTACCTGCACACTTAACACATTTAGGTTTTCTGTAGCAATAATTTTTGGTATGGCCAAACGCTTGGCATTTTATACATTGGGGGATATCCCGTTTTTGAATTGATGGATGTATGTTGGAGATACTGAATGTTGTAAATATCTTTATTGTTGTCCTGCGGTTGGAGTGCTATAAAGAAGGACGATGTTGGAATTTTTAGATTTTTGTTGTCTCCTTGTTGAATTCTTTGAATGTTATTGATCCGAAGTACCTTATGGCCTTTCTTTTCTATTTCTTTTTAATTTCATTAATATCCGTAGTTGGATGCATCCCTTTTAATACGACTTTAAAACTTTTTTTGTCTTTCATTTGATAAGTATAGCACTGTGTATTTTCTTCAGTAGTTCCTCCATGACCACTCAGTATTTTTCTGTCTTATTAACTTGTATTTTAACTTGATCATTATTCAGGACTTTTAAGGTGTATTCGTTATCAGTTAATGTATTTAACAATTCTTGCAATGGAGTTATGTTCTGAACTCCATTTACGAAGATTGGGGGGGCTTTAATTGATTTAGAAGGTGTAGTCGAAGATTCGTTATCTGTATCTTTATCGTTTGATAACTTATCAAAAGATTTTTTAGTAGCAATAGGCTTGTTTAACCAATAATTTCGTGAAATTATTTTTTTTGTGCTGGTTGCTGGTTCTTGAGTAGAATTAGCTCTCTTTTTATATTCAACTGTTTTCCATCCTGTATCTGTTTGCATTGGTTCAATTTGATGAATAGTTGGGTTATATGAAGTTACAGGTTGATATATTTGAGAAGTTGTGGGGAAATTTGTTTGTTGTGATAGCTGGTGATTTAATAAATTTGCTTGTGATTGTTGCATCTGTTGTTGGACCGATTGATATTAATTTTGAGGTATTGGAGTTGGGTTTTGTGGTACGAAATGTTGTGTTTATGTCGTAATACAGACCTGGAACACTGGCGTATGGGGGTTGCGGGAACATGTCAAAGCACGGCCCTAAGGCCTATAAAGAAGTGGCCAAAACTATAACTTTTGCAGATAGGAACACAGTTGGTAGATAATACGACGACCTCGAGGTTGCGCTATCCATATCACTCGAACTTGAACTCGCAGCGCAAGACCAACAATGTTCGCACTACGAAATTCGAACGCGATCTCTTTGACGATGCAAAACTATAAAACATCACTTTTAGTGAAACAAGCTAGCACTAAAACGCCTACTTTTAGTAGTGGTCGTTGATAAATACGTTTTCGTACAGATATTCATAATTTGAACTTAAGATTTATGGGTCTGATTGCAATACCAGCTCATAAAACAAAGTTGTTTGAAAGGTCATTTACTCACAACATTTACACAGTGTATAATTCTGTACTAAAGTGTTTTAAAACTGTCTCGGTATCTGTTTTTAGATCACGAATGAAAGAATGGCTTAGCTCTAAGTAGACTTTAAGTAGTTTTTAAAAATATATATAAAATTTGCGAGTGTCAGTGGCTATAATTTTTTGCTTTCGTTTTGTTGTATTTGTAAACCCACAACAACTACATGTATAACTTAGTGTTTAGTTTTTTAGCGGAGGTATGGTAGAGCAGTGGATTTTTTTTTGGAAAGAGCCACCTGAATACCTTCGCTTTTCCAAATGTGTGTGTGTATAGTGTTATTAATTAATGTACAATATTATTTTGGATATCAAACTTATAATATTATTATACTGTGCTATACTTCCTCTTTCCCAGTTTTAACATTCAGGTCGCCTATTAGTAGGAGAGCCGTCTGCAATATGACCTCCGTCATAAGGAAGTAGAATAAGTCATACCTTAAACGAAAGGTTGCTTGGAGATGAACACAAAACGCCAATTCTGCCGGGATTTTTACGTCAAAATTGGATAATTTTGCTTCTTTCCTTTGGCTCTATAGTGCATTTAAGACCTTAGCCTATTGAATAATGGGTTTTCAGTTTCAACTCCTTTTTTTCTAGCGCCTTTGTTATTTATCATTTGACATTTAATTTTCTAAGGTCTTTGTAATGGTCAAAATGTTTTTTTAGTTTCTCGTTTTGCGATATTTTTCTAATTTCTTTGCAAACACAAGTTTTGAGTTGATTCTCGAACTGTTTTTTGAAATATAGCTGCGCTGTATCATTGGGATTCCTCCTCCTAGAGTTATCAATCTCTTTGATCAGTTTGTTGCAGCATGTTTGTCCATTTTAATCTGTCTTGAGCTGCCTGTTTTAGCTTCCATAACTTTATTTATTTACATTTTAGTCTTGGATGTTCCTGATGATTTTTGTCCATCGTCATATCTTCTATATGTAATTGTTTTTATCATCATGTCTGAGTATGTGTCCAACCATTGTTGCTCTTTCGTTTCGTTCTTCTCTTAGTCCTGTTTAATACTTTTTTCTTACTTACTCTGTGTACCAGGAAATTTTCATCATCATCAAATAATTTCAGTCTTTTCTTATCAGTCGTAGATATAGTCCTTGTTTCGCACACGTACAGGGCCACACTCCAAACTTTAAACGCTTGTCTGTGAGCCAGGTTGTCCATACTGATTTAGTAAATCTAATATTGTTACTCCTGTGTCGTGATGGTTTGGCGCATGTAATAGAAGAGTACCATGATTTTCCGGTTTATCCTTTATAGAAAATAGCCAGTCCTCCATTTCTCTTCTGATGGGGGCTTGCAAAAGATAATATTCTGTCATTTTTCCAAGAATAGATCACTTTGGGGCCATTCAAGATCCTTAATCCTCTTTCCTCGAGTCATATTGGTTTCTTTCTAAACTCATAATGTCAATGTTCTTTGAGTCATATGGAATACCTGGTAACCGCTGGAGAAGTTCATACCTCCAGGATGAGCACAAGTCAGGTCTCGTTTTTGCATATGGCGATTAAAGATTTAAAGCTACCAGGAGCATAGAAGTTGTGCGAATTGTTTGCTGAAGTCCATTAGAAGGATTCCAAATATTATAACTTGTAACCATTCATATGTTGTTGCAAATTTCTTGAATAATCTGTCTAGCTAATTTTATTGATTTTAATTCTTTTGCGTTTTGTTGGAATTCGTATAACGCAGTTTTTAATTGTCAAAATAGTAAACAGGTTAATTTCTTTGAAGTGCACCATGGTGTCTAGCATTGAATTGTTTTTATGAAGCGATAATTCTATTTGATTGTAAAATAATGTCTCGAGAGGCCTCTGCGGTAAGCGATGCGTTACGTGATTTACATCAGTGATTAGCTTTTCTTGAGTGCCTAATGAGACTGCTAATCAGTGAGGGTTATTTTGTTGTTCGGTTTCAGGTGCATAATTAATCAATTTCTTTTTTTTTGTTTGCATAATTCCTGCATAATATTTATCTCAAATTTTTTGTAATAACTTTACTGTAATGAATTGTAATTTAGATATTAATCTGGAACTAAACTGTACAATCAACTTTCAAGTTTGGTGTCATTTATATGTCACTCACAAACTTGTCTGGAAATTTAAGCGACTGGGGATTAATCTCTTATCACGATTCTGAATTAGTAGTTACAAAAATTATTCATAATTTAAAATAACTAAGAATTATCAGTAAATTATTCGTGGCTATATACTATCCTGTGTGAAAAAATTACTCGTGACTACAATTTAACAGTAGCTATAAATTAATCACATTAAAGTTTAAATACGACTAAAACATCTTTTCAGATTCAAGAATACCAGTTGCAAAAATAATCCATTATTTAAAATGGTTAAAAATTATTTGTGATTAAAAATTATCCATGGTTAAAAATTTATCGTTGCTACTTAGAGTTACCCGAGATTAGATAAAATCAGCTAACTGGATATTTAAAATTCCACAGCTTTACACTGTATAAATTCTAAAAGGATGGGACACTGTCTAGAGGCATACTCTTTAATCAAAATAGGGCAATTAGCAAAATATGCCTTAGTAAAAAATGTCTTCTTAAGAAATTACGTAGTTACGTGCTTGAGAAGTTCAATTTTTATTTCTGGATTTCCTCACACCTCGAAAACTACTTATTGGATGCAGTTCAAACTTCTCTTTTCGGTGAACTTGTGAAAGCCAGGTCTAAAAATGTAACTTCTCAAGCGTCCATTTTTTATTTTGATGAGAAGAGTATTGCTCTAGACAATGTCCCATTCTTTTTGTGCGTGTATTGCACTATTTACCTATTCACAACATTTACAATTTGTGGTTCCTTCGCCAAGGTAACAATTCGTATTGAATCTTCAATTTGATCCCACATTATTGCAGGATTTTTTCCTTTTGATCGCAAATATGCATTTAACGATTCTTTCATGCCAAACCCCAAGGTGTTATAATAATGTTTAAGCCCAGGAACTTCCCAGGTTGGCAAATAATCATCACCTACCACATATTTGTCCACATTTTTTGAATCAAATGGATTATACTGGACTGGGCAGAATCTAACACAAAAAATGTCAATCACAGTTTTCTTAAATTTTCCATACAAACCTCAACAAAGCATCCCCGTTGTAAATATAAACACGCAATGGGTCCACAGAAGTGATAATAACATAAATCCCAATATCAAATTTGTAACCACTAACGAGCAAAGGTTTATCCACAAACTCCTGGACAAAACTTCCCTCTACATCTAACTCAATTTCCTCAATTTTCTTAATGTGTATGTCTCGATGCCTGTTGTTTTTTTGTACAAACTGCACATCTGGATGACCTTTGGCATAATCCAACAACTTCGTTTTATCTTTGGGTAAACGAAAAGCCGGTGGAATATATTTCAACCCACTCGTAGCCAAGTCAACTTTGTTTGTGATGTAGCCCGAGCCTGGCAATTTGTTAACTTTCTGAAATGGTTTGAGGCTCTTTAGCTTGGCCTTTAAAGTGCGGAAGGGGTAGTCGTGGGCCCACAGCAAATTCCAGTTGGTTGCATTTGGATCGTTTCTGTAGCCTAACCTGTCCAGAACGACAAAGACGTTTTTCAGATAGCCACTTTCCACGTTTCGCCCGTAAACCCAATACTTCCTAAAGGGCTTTTGCTCTTTATGAGAACTGCTTTGTGCCCTTTCTACATTGGCAAAACATTTAGAGCATTCATTCATCGATAGTGCAATGACAACTACTATAGCTACTATTGCAACTGCCACTGATACTGTGTTGTAGTTACGAAAGATGCTGTAAAACTCGATGTACTTGAGCGTTTGAGTATGTACCGTTTGACTTGTTGCTTGTTCTTGAGCATTATCAGACTCCTGCAATTCGATTTAATGTAACACACAGTTAATAATCATCATACACCCAATGTTTTGTATCTACCTCAGATTCCTCTTGACTAGACATTTTGTCTGATTTATCGTCCATTATGAATAATCTGTATCTAGCACAGTACCGTTTTAAACTTTATTAAATAAATAGTTAGCAACATACTTAACCGCATCAACACATATACATACACATAACCTCACTTCTAGATAACGTCAACATAAACATTATACAGGGTGATGTATAACAACGTATAAGGTGCTTCGAAAGTAGAGTATTTTTTAAAATTAGTTTTATCTGATTTATAAATTTCTGATACTTGTATGGTTAAGTTTTGCCGCGAACAATTGCATAATTACCCATTTAAATACCACCAATGTGAGGAGAAAATGTTTGGTCATTGTCAATTTATTTTTGGATACAGACCTGTGTCCTTCCTAGAGCACTTCAAGATTGTTTGAACTTTTGTAATTTAAAGAAATAAGTAGTGAGCCACACTGTAAGATTTTTACCCTTAATAATCACAATTATGTGATAAAACTTTAAGAGACTAGCAGCTTAACGAAAACATCATAAGAGATCGTGACGCTGGAGAAATAGTAAAATGAATCAGACAGAGGCGCAGACAGTGGAACCAATATGTAGACCAAATGGATGATGACAGGAAAGTAAAAATAGTACGGCAAGGATAAGCACATGGATCAAGAACGACAGGAGAACAGAGATGAGTATCACACTAGGAAAACAGGCCAATACGCCTCACAGAAAGAAAGAAAAAAGAAGAATAATCATCTATGGTCTGGAATACAAATAATTTTCATTCGTAAATAATTAATTTATTAATTATTTTTCTTACTTATAATAGTAGATTATGCAATGAGGGAGAGAATTGCACTTAAGCAAAATAGCATTCTCTCCGAGTTGCATATAGGTACTATTTTTTTCACGTTGCAGGAAGATTTAAAACGAAAAATCCGTTTTTCTGCAACCGTCTGAAAAGTCATACTTTTTAATACCAAAATCTGTCATTGAAGTGGACGTTTTTCTTACTGACACAAAAAGGCATATGTTGCTAAGAAACACTTTTACTTCCTAGGAACTAAAAGAACGTTTAAGTTTTCCGAATAGCTTTTATTTAAGAAGGTATACACAGGTATTAAAAAAACTAGCCAAGCAGCACAGAGCTGAAATTAAATAACAAATAACTTAGTACTCTCTATAACTCATAAATATACATAATAATAATTAATTTATAATATTAATATTAAAATTGCAATTTGAACATGCTTGAAAATTAAATAAACCTGATCTGTCAACCATCTTGAGCTTATTAGAATTATTAACTTAAAATTCTTGATTTCTTAGGCGTGTACCCATGATTCTGCTTTTTTAAAAAGGTACCAAGTTTTGAAAATTTGTCAATATTTATTCCATTTTTAAGACTAAGTGTTGCTTTAACCATCAGTTATTGCGCCCAGAGTGTAGAAGCCTTCAATTTACTGGACAATTCAGCAAAATATGCTATTAGTACACTCTCCGTATATGATTTTATATTTTTCTAGTTACACCAATTTAGAAATTTATTATACGCACTTTCGTATACTTCTCGAGATTTATCGGGCAGAAGATTTGAAACAACTTCTTTTGCATGGCTTAAGATTTCTGGTGGTATATAATCTTTCACATCTTCGTATTCACACATTTTTGGTAAACTTATTACGCTTCGTTTCTTTTACTTCTCAGTTTGACAGAATAAATAAAATTTGAAACAAAAGTTAAGGTGAGTCAATGGTACCTACTTATACTAGCATATTTTAGTAGTTGTCTTCTCATCTTAATTTTATTTTTAAATCTGATTTTTTCGGTTGCAGAAAAAATAGCATGTATTATACGAATTAAAAGTGACTCTGTTTGACGCACAATTTTGTGTTTGCTCGGCTACGCTTCGCTCCGCCTTGCAAATGCAAACATAATTGCTTGTCAAAAAAGTGCCACTTTTAATCCTAATAAAACAATGTACAGGGTCCGGCAGTGAAACCTGAAGGGTTATGAAATGGAATAATTCAATGAATACACAATATTTTATTAATTGTTCTTTTATTTACAAGAGTAACAGTGGAAGTTATAAATCGACAAAGGATTATGAGGCAAAAATAACATCACACAAATGATTAACTCCATTTTCTCTGCACTGCTCAAGTCTGTTAGTAAAGTTAGTCATCACTCTTTCCAAGGTTTGGCGTGGGATCGCATGCATTTCCCGTTGAATATTCTCTCGCAGTTCTGCCAAATTTCTAGGCTTATCTTGATACACTTTTCCCTTAAGATAGCCCCAAAGAAAAAAATCACACATGCCGCTGTGTTAAGATCATAGAATCGTTATTTTTAAAGAAACTTTCGACGGCAAACGCACGGTGTTCACTGGTCCAACGCTCCATTGCAACTAAACTTCCACATCAGCAAAACGGAACGAGACAAACTGTCACCGCCTGATACATCCCCACTGCCTACTACCCCCGTTAAAAAACCGTCAGGTTTCATTGCTGGATCCTGTACTATTTTTTAAACGTCATTTATTGACATTTTAGTTACAATTATTTTAAAATTAGTAACCTATGGTAAATTTTAAAGTTGGTGGCACTGTAAGTCATTATGACAAGAGCTCACAATTATGTCAAATTTGAGGTTAGCAGGTTACGTTTTGCGTCAGTTTGTGTCAAAATGACGCAAAACCTAACCTGATAACCTCGAATTTGACATGATTGTTGTGTCAGTCATAATGAAAACTCCCTAGGGAGTAAATGTTTTACTTCTGTCAGAATTTTGATGCTATAGAAACCGACTTCTACTCCACGTTGTGGAAAAACAGTAATTAAAATTAAAAATAGAAATATTCAGTGTGGCTGATTACTTTTTTCTTTAAATTACAAAGCTGAAACAACGTATAAAATGCTCTAGGACAGGGGTGGCGAACCTTTATTCATCTACGTGCCATTTTTTCTAAAGAAATGTTTAATGAGGCCATGACGTGCCATCAATCTTGACTTAGTGATTAATGGGGAAAAAATAAAACTAAATACTATCAACTTAAAACTCTTTATTTGGAACAAAAAATATACATTTTGTACAGGAATAGTGATATTATGTTTATTTAAATAAAAGAAAAAATGCGTACGACTTCTGCTGTTGCAAATTAGATGCTAAATAACTTATATTAGCTCCATACTTTGTTACTTTTAGCAGAATGCAAGCTGGACTTCATTCATCTGAGAAACGGCTTCTAAGTGAGTCTTTAATGTTATTCATTTCTGAAAATAATGACTCACAAGCATAGGTAGATGAAAATATTGTTAAGATAGCAAAAGCCAGCTTCTTCAGACTGCTAAATGTGTCTGGAATTGAATTCCACGTTTCCATAATTTTGATATTGGCATTTTTACTCATATTACCTGATACAGATAGTCTTTCTATTTCATTTAATTCCAACTCTTTCCTTGTTTCGAAAATTTTTTGAATCCATATTGAACTAGACTGGAAATCAATCAGCTGCATTTCAATTTCCAACCAATCAAATTTGGCCAAGTTCTGTTTATCAAGTGAAGTTACATCAGGATATATAATAAATTTCAGTGTTTCTGATAATTCTTTGAACTGAGAAAATCTCGTTGAAAATTCTTTGATTGAAGAATTAATTACCGAATTAAACTCTTCAGTGACTTTTGCTTGTTCTGGTTTTTCATGTAAATCCAAATCTCTGGAGATTTTTTTCAAGTTTGGGAAATACTTGTAGTTTTTTGTAACAATATCGTTACTGAAAACTTGCAGTTTAGCTTCAAAAGCATGAATGAGACCTATTATAACAATAATTGTTTTATTTGCGCCTTGAAGCTTCATGTTCAATCCATTGTTAAATATAAATTGTTTCGATTAGGTACCTAAATTCCTTAATTACTGCCGTGCCCAAATTATTTTGTGGCGTGCCATCAATGGCACGCGTGCCAATGGTTTGCCACCCCTGCTCTAGGACATAGGTCCGTGTCCAAAAATGTCTTAATGATGATAAAAAAAGTTCGAAACTTAATTAAACCATAAATGTCTGGTACATTGTTGAATTCAGAATAAAAAGGGCTTCTAAAATTGGACTTTAGAAAGTAAGGACCGTATTTAAAAAAAGGTGATGAAGGTTGATAACGTAATCCTTAAAAGTCCATTAAAAGTTGCTATAAAGAAGTTTTGTCAGTTTCACTCTAACTTTAATATTAACACCAGAAAAAAAATTGGTGTGACATATGCGTCATTCATACAACAAAAGGAACTCGTCTCAACATCAAATGCGACCTGACAGCAAACGTGTCAAAATATTGCAAGCAGCAGCGACAAAATACAACTATAAACTTATAAATTCTTTATTAAATCTCGAATTTTAAATTTTTTGCACTTTGTGATAATGCATTTATTTTTAACATTTAACAAATTTTTCGGTTTTGGTTTTGTAATTGTTATACTCAAATTAGATGAACAATTGTTTAATTGTTAATATTAATATTAGATCATTATTGACTAATGTTGACATTTTTAGGAATGATGTAATGCAAACTTGTGATATTGTTGCAGTTACGGAGACTTGGTTGTCTGATAACATAGCAGATGGTATTCCATATATCAATGGATATGCACTGAGATTCATAGAGGAGTAGAGAGAGGAGGTGGCATTGTGTCCTATATTGAAAATGGTATTGATTTTGTACGTTTGGACCTAAAACATGAAAGTTTTGAATACTTGTGGATCCAAATTAAATCAGATACTCCTGGAGTAGCATACCTGATGACTTTTTAAATGAATTTGCTTCCTTGGCTTACGTGACACCGATTTGTGGCTTGCAGCGTACTTACCGAATGCCGACAGATTTCCTCGCTTGGTTCACTCCTTTTTTAACAAACGATTTCCATGAAAAAGAGTTGTTAGAGGTAACTTTCCAAATACAGTTTATAATTAGCATCTGAGGTTGGCTGCTCTGGGCACAGTTGCACAATTGTCACTTTAATTTAAATTTTATTAGGTGTCAAAAGTAACAACTAACGTTACTTTTGAGAGATGCCGAATCAGCATTTGGGAAGTCGTGCACAGGAACTTACTGCTTCATTAAAACATATTTCTAACAAGAACGTGGTAATGGGGGATCTTTTATATCGGCTAAAATGCAGTATCACACACATTTGCTGCATGCGTAGGAACTATCATTCGGATATCTTGGCGGGCAGAACTGCTTAGTGCTCCTCAAACAAATTTCATACAAAGGACGAAAAAGTGTTAGGTTAGTGGTTATTGTTTAGTTAGTCATTTTCTTTATATTGCAATTATATAGTACAACTTCCTATTTGTTATTAAATTTTGTTTAATTTTACTCGACTTTATTGTTCTTTTTCAGTAGTACGTTTGATGTGTTTTAGTTTAGTTACGTTTTAGAAATGCTGTTATGAAGACAATTGCTTGTAAGAACTCTGTATGCGCAACAATTTCAAGGTTTTTTAGAGTAGTTCATAATACCACATTTTTCCCTTTATATCTTTGAATGTCATCAGAATAGTAGATTATGCACTGAAGCAAAATAGCATTCTCTCCGAGTTGCATATACTATTTTTTTCACGTTGCAGGAAGATTTAAAACGAAAAACCTATTTTTAAACGTCATTTATGACATTTTAGTTACAATTATTTTAAAATTAGTAGCCTATGGTAAATTTTAAAGTTGATGGCACTGTAAGTCATTATGACAAGAAGAAGGTTTTGCGTCAATTTAGACACAGACTGACGCAAAACCTAACCTGCTAACCTCGAATTTGACATAATTGTGTCAGTCATAATGAAAACTCCCAAGGGAAATTTTTGTCGTATTTTGTCTCTAGGGAGTAAATGTTCTACTTCTGTCACAATTTTGATGCTATAGAAGCCGACTTCTACTCCCGGTCGTGGAAAAAGACAATTTCCAGTCTTGCTGAATAAACATTAATTTGGGAAGTCGTACACAGGAACTTGCTGCTTCATTAATAACATATTTCTAACAAGAACGTGATACTTAATGGGGGATCTTTCATACCTTTGAATGCCGTCAGGAAGGTAATTTCCAGTCTTTTTAATTAACTAATGCAAATTGATAAAATTTTACTTTAGCGACTTGAATATCAATATTTGAACAGCCACTGAAATGCAATTTTGACTCTTCCACCCAAAAACGGCCACATCCTAAATTTGTTACTTGCGTTGGTAACTTAACTTCATTGAGGCTGCTATTCGAAATGATTTATGAAATTTACGAGAATTATTCTAAATGCTTTTAATATAAAATATTTAAACATGTTAATAGATATATTTTGACATATTTAAATTATCGTTTTTATAATTTATGAGAAAAACTGAAAGAATTTTTTATTGGAAGTCGTGCGTCTTTACACACGGTCTTAAAAAATTGGATTTAAATGGTAAAAGCATAATCATCAAACAGGTCTCGTGGAATTGAACGTCTTTTTTTTTAACGGACAAGTTTTTTTGGAGTCTTATCAGCACATAAAACAAGAAGCATTGTATCAAATTTTTGTTTTTTGATGACATTTGTATATTCTAAAATGGCACTACAGGTCACTCTAGGCAAGACATTGATTTGCAAACTGTAAAAATTCTGCTAACATACCGCCAACACCACACTGATACGACATGAAAGTTTGACATGCAACGGAAGTTTTTTTAGAAGAACTATACTATTAGGGCCGGTTGCAGAAAGCAATGTTAAGTCTGGTGTTAGCTAACGCAACGTCAAAGTGAACAAAAACGAATCAAATCTCAAATGCTTATGGTAACTAATACATTAGTAAACAAAATTTGATGCGATTTTGTTCACTTTGACGCGATGTTAGCTAACACCAGACTTAACATTGCTTTCTGCAACCGGCCTTTAAAGTTTTATTGGCATATCTGTTCACTAAATAACATGTTAGTGATCAAAATATTGTTTCGCCCAACAGTATCTATACCAAATATTTTTATATAACAATTTTTTTTTTTTATATAAGTATAGCCAGCTCAGCGTTATTTCGCTATACATGGCTGTTATAACTACGTATATTAGGGTGTCAGTTAGTTAGTTAACGGCTATAGCCTCTCTACGATGTTTAGTTTTGTAATATAACCTCGCTAGATTGTTTCACTGATTTCTCACGGTCACACTGTTTTAGCTAATCACTATTGTCAGAACTACTTTGAGATGAGAGAAGTGTATCCTGAGGAAGTCTTCTTTTGAGTCTAGTATGTATACCTCTTCTTCCAGTGTTATACGTTCTCGCGCCAGTGCACTTGTTTATGTTATTGAAGTACTTTTTAGCAACGTCTTTAATGAATTCTTGTATTGTCGGCAGACTGGCTTCACGATGTAGCTGAGTATTTCGTATGTACCACGGTGCATCAAAGATAATCCTTAGTACTTTATTCTGAAATGTTTGCAGCTTTTTTAACTGTGTATTGGATGCTGCTGCCCAGACTTGGCAGGCGTACGTGATTATCGGTCTTAAAATGGATTCATAAATCAGAATACCACACTCCTGTTTCAGCGTCGATTTTCTGTTGAGAATTGGGTACAACATTCCGAGTCTTACGTATCCTTGATTTAATTTCTTATTAATGTGAGTAGACCATGTAAGTTTTTTGTCTAAATAAACTCCCAGATACTTGACGGTGCTATCTGCTGGGTTCCATTCGATTTGTTGCCCAAGAAGAATGATGTTGGGTGGTATAATTGGTCTTCGCAAAGTAAAAATTTTTGTTTCACATTTAGTGGGGTTTATGTTAATACACCATCTTTTGAGCCAGTTGCTGAGTTGATCGGCGCTATTTTGAAGTTGCTGAGTTGCTGAGCGTATATCGTGGTGTTGTGTTAATAGAACTGTATCGTCAGCATACATAGCAACAGTTGAGTTAGGAGGCTCCGGTAAATCGTGTACGAATATATTAAATAATATAGGACCCAGTATAGATCCTTGTGGAACCCCGGCACTAATCTTCCTGCTCGCTGACAAGGTAGAGCCAATTCTTGCAACAAAAGTGCGATCTGTGAGAAATGACTTGATGATGCACAGTATATAATCGGGAACATTAGCCTTAACCATTTTATATAGGAGTCCGTCAATCCAAACGCGGTCAAACGCCTGAGCGATGTCGAGAAATACTGCTGCTGTGTGTAGCTTGTTTTCAAATCCGATTTCAATTAGTTCTGATATGCGGGACAATTGTTGCACAGTTGAATGCTCTTTTCGGAATCCGTATTGAAATGTCGGCAGTATTTGGTTTTCTGTTAGAAATTGAGTGAGTCGAAAGAGGATGGTCTTTTCTAATAATTTTGAGATTGTAGGAAGAAGACTAATAGGTCGGTAATTCTTCGGATCTTTATGGTTTTTTCCAGGTTTAGGAAAGAGGAGCACGTGTGCGTGTTTCCAGGTATTTGGGAAGTATCCAATTCTCAAACAGGCATTGAACAAGATGGTGATGTAGGTTATCGCTTTTATGGGAAAATTTTTTAGGACTACATTTGGAATAAGGTCATGTCCAGGAGATTTTTTTAATGGAAGTTTGTTAATGTACGATGTGATTTCCGTCGGTGTAGTGGGAACTATTAACCCTGGATTGTTTGGGAAAGTAGTGTTTATTTCGGATATAACTTCCTCAACAAATTCTTTGTTGTCACCGGAAATTCGTGTAACGAATGTATTTTCAAGCTGGTTTCCAAAGAGGTCGGCTTTTTCTTGATCTGAGGCATATGTCTGATTATTAACTTTAATAATAGGAATTTGGGGGTGCTGTTTCAGTATTCTTCTTGTCGCTTGCCACATTGTAGGATCCCTAGGTTGTAAGTCACTGATGTAATGTCTGTACGTGTTTATTCTGTATGTATCTAAGGCAAATTTGGCTTCACGAGTTGCCCTGTTTAATTGAGTTTTTATTAGAGGGTCTCTTGTTCTGCTCCAAATTCGTCTCAATTTGTTTTTATTATTTATGAGAGTCAGGATGTGATCTGGGGGATTTAGGTAATTCCTTTTACGTTTTTTCTGAATTGCAGTGGCCTGATTTATTGCTACAGTTATTGCATTGTTAAGTTTGGTTACCCTGCTGAGTATAGTATCGAAGGTTTATGAGCGAATTCTGGAAACAGAATTGACACAAGTACTAGACCCACAACTTGAAGAGTCGCAAAGTGGCTTCAGGAAAGGCAGAAGTATACACGATCATATATTCACAATTAAACAGATGATAGAAAGGACAAGGAACACAAACACCAAAATATATCTAGCGTTTCTCGATCTAGACAAGGCATTCGACAGAGTATCAAGATCAATTGTTGAGGAGAGCTTAATAAAAAGAAAAATTAACCCAAAATTAGTAAGAGCTGTAATGAGCTTGCATAAAAACAATAGAAACATCATAAGAACCGATAACATGCAATCACGAGAGTTCCCGGTAAACGAAGGATTACGGCAAGGAGGGGTCTTAAGCCCAACACTATTTAACGTGGTCATGGACGACGTAATAAAAGAAGCAAGAAAAAGAGCATCAAAAGTAAATGTGGGATATCGAAACTTAGCACTAGTACGGTTAAGTGAGTGCGCGTTTGCCGACGACCTTGTCATATTTGCAAAGAACGAAAGAGACCTGAAGAAAAATCTAGACATATGGGAAGAAGAATTAACAAGGAAAAAATTAAAGATAAACGAAGAAAAAACAAAAATTATGATCATCGGGAAATCAGACGTACAAATAAACATAGAACTAAACGGAAAGATGATAGACAAAGTAGACACCTTTAAATACTTAGGAGTGCACCTCGACAGTAAAGGTAACCATGAAATGGAAATAAACAACAGAATAGAGAGTGCATCAAAGGTATACCACAATCTCAGAAACAACTTCCTGGGGAAAAGAGAAGTTTCAATAAAAACGAAGATGAGTATTTTCAAGTCGGTATTTGTTCCTATACTAACCTTTGGATCGGAAAGTTGGGTTCTAACAAAGAAACTTAATAACAAAATCCAAACTATGGAGATGAAGTACCTAAGAAGAGTACTAGGGATCACAAGGATGGACCGGATTAGAAATGATAGCATAAGACAACAGCTGAAGGTGAAACCAGTAGCAGGAAGGATAGAGGAGTGTCAACTACGATGGTACGGACATCTCCAACGAATGAGTAAGAAGAGACCGGTAAAGATAATATGGGAGGCCAAAGGACAAGAAAAGAAGAACAGAGGGAGACCGAAGACAACGTGGAACCAAACCGTAGAGAAGATGTTAGAACATAGAGGGCTCACGAAGGTTCAAGCAGCAAATATGGCGAAAAACAAGAAAGACTGGAAGAAATTTATTTATAGTGATAGAGACTTATGAACATATATGCAAATAGGGGTGAAATGTATGTATACACAATACAGAAGAATATGTAATGCCTGACACTTCACGGTAAAAAGGCTTTTGATTATATATATATATATATATATATATAAGTTTGGTTATAGCATCATCAATGTCTTCATTTGATTCAATCGATGTTGGGCAGGTTATAGTTTGCGTCAGCACTTCGTTAAAAATATTCCAATTTACGTGACCATTTATCAGTCTAGGTAAAGTTTGATTACTCATTGGAGAGTCGTTAAAAGTTATTAAGACCGGTAGGTGATCAGATTCTAGTTCCGTTAATACTACTTGTGATATTGGAGAGCAGAAGTTTTTAAGAAGGCAGATGTCCAATATATCTGGGCGGTGTTCTCTCCGGAAGGGATAGTGTGTTGGTTCAGTCGGTGTGGAAATCTGAATTGCGTGATCCGATATAAATGTGTGTAGCCTGTTACCATTTGGGTTGTTGCTATTACATCCCCAGAGAATGTTCTTCGAGTTAAAGTCACCGATAGCCAGCGTTGGAGTGTTGCTTTGGAAAAGCGTTGTAATGTCCGATTCTTGAAGTCGCTGTTTAGGTTGTTTATAAACTGCAATAATGTTAATTCTATTTTTGTTCTTTAGGTCTAGCTGGATTGCGACTGCTTCGAGATTGATTAATGTTGGTAGCTCGTATGGATGAGCACTTAAAGAGCGTTTTATTATAATTGCGACACCTCCAGAAGCAAAATGGGTCGTGCGATCTTGGCGATACACAATGTACTGAGGTATTTTGAACAACTCCCGTTCTGCTAAATGCGTTTCAGTTACGACCAGGATATCTATTTTATGCCTGGCTAGGAAGGCAATAATTAGGGATCTTTGTTTATGTAGTCCATTGGCATTGTAGTTTGCAATGATGAGATTGGATAAAACATGGGGTGATTTATTATTTGCCATTAAGAAGGGAAGGAATGATTGAGAAAATGAACGATTTGATTTGTTCGTGATAAGGGGTTAGTAAATCCCAAACTGATTGGATTAGATTGGCGATGGATGGGGAACTTGAGGGATTAGGAGTAGGATGTTGAGAATCGTTGGTAAGCGTGGGTTTTCCTGCTGCATGTGCGTATGTGGTAGTTGGTGTTACGTATTTATAAAAGTTGGTTGTTGTTGCGGTAGCACGTTGGGTGGGTGTTATCTTTCTGTTTGAAGTAACGTAGTATGGACAGCCTCTGTAATTAGAAGGGTGTTCTCCGCCGCAATTCACACATCTTGGTTTTTCTGATGGGGTTTTAGAACATTGTTTGTAATGGTGCATTCCAGTACACTTAACACATCGAGCCGGGAGATGGCAATAATTTTTGGTATGTCCCAGCCGCTGACAATTAGTGCACTGGGGCGTATCTCTGCTGCTGCGACGAGGCTCAACACTGATTATGCAGTAACACACATTGGTTAGTTTAAAAATTTCTTTAGCTTTATCGGTTTTTGTTAGTTCAACTGCGCATATGGGGATTGGTTTTTTATCTTTTTGTAATCTCGTAACTTTAAGCACTGGGAATTCTTTTGAAGAAAGATCGTCTTGTATTTCTTTGGTTGTTAAGGAGATAGGAACGTTTCTGAGTATAACTGATAAATTTGAATTTTCGGGATTTCGAAAAGTATATGTAATTTTGTCCTTGTTTTTATCATAGAACTCAGTTAGCAAACGGTAGTCAGCAATGTCTGTTAAGTTAATACGCAGTTGAGTTCCATGATTAGTTATTGTGAACTCTTTCTTTATTGTGGATTTAATATCTGTAATTACAGCTTGATAATTGTTAGCACCTTGAAGAAATATCGGAGGTATTTTTCGGGATTTAGCGGGTGATTTTTCTGAGTCTGTACTAGTGGTATCTTTAGCAGGGTCAATGTGGGCAGGGAGATAATATTTATTATTGGCAAGAAGTTCAGTGCTATCGAAAGAGTATTTCTTATTCTGATTATCTGTGGATGGGGAGCTTATTGTTCGTTTATTTCCGTTTGTGTTAGTATTAGTAACAGCTGTTAATTGTACACCTTCCATAGGAATACTTGTGTTAAAAATTAGCGTTGGTTCTTTGATAAACGCGTTATTCATTTTACTGTGGATAGGTCCAACAAAACAAATTTTTTACAAAAGATTATGTGTGCGGCCTGGCGTAGCCAGTGGCTAGCCGCGTTGGCGAATCAATTCCTCAGTAACGGTATAGCAATTATTGCAACAATAGGTAAATAATAAATAATAAATAAAACCTGGTTTGAAATGATGGTGATAACACACAATTTAAACTATTTCACATGGAGCGCACAGATTATGTGCACACGCGAACGTGGCTCGACGGGAACTCTTCATAACAATTTTTGTTATACTCATATAGTTTATTTAGAATAATTTTATTTTAAAAATATATACATGTTTTATGCAGTTACGGCTTTATGTTCCAATTTTTTATTTTTTCTTTTCTTGTGAAAATTCTTAGACTTCTTAGATTTCTTTAACAATTTAGCTTCTTCTTTATCCGGATCCAGCCCATCTAGAATCCATTTCTTTCGTAAGTTAATTAGCTTCTTCTCATAAAAATCTTTTTCATCTAGCTTAATGTGTGCTTCACTTTCAGTAACAGAAATTTGTGTGAATATTTTTCCTACTTCGCTATCTGAAAAACAAAAATATGTACCAAACATTTTTTGATATGTTTATGTTACAGTAAAAACAACATTCACAATACCACGTAAACTTTACAAAGACTCGTCTTAACTCTTCAACTATGAGCAATTCCGAAAGAGAGATGTTTCAAAATGTAACTTACCATTAATTTTATACTCGCTAAGCTTTATCTTAATCAGTTCTTCGATTGCTTGAAGTGCTTTAATGTCGTAAGGACTCACAAGTGTGATGGCCATACCTCCTCTACCTGCTCTCGCCGTTCTACCAACTCTATGAATATATTCCTTGGGTATTTTTGGTACATTGTGATTAATAACCAACTGCACAGTTGGGATATCGAGCCCTCGACTGGCGACGTCCGTTGCAATTAACATTTTCACAGTGTCAGATTTAAATCTAGCAAGTGCTGCTAATCGTTGTTGTTGGGGAATCATTGCATGTAAAGCTACATTTTCAAAGCCAACATCATTTAGGGTCATAGACAATATTTGGCATTTCCTAGAAAGAAATTGGTATTAAGTTTTGAGTAACGGAGTACGTGTTTCTATATGATAAATATTAATGACTATTATAATTAGGACGATTTACACGTACAAGTTCTACAATATGAAGATGTTATGTATAATGCCACGATAGGTTTGTTTTAGGTATCTTTTATTTTACGTCAGTTTGTGTTAAAACTGACAAGACTTACAGTGCCACCAACATAAACAGTGCCAACCTAAGGAAAAAAATTACAACCATTTATGGTAATAGTTTATTTTATTGTCTGCTATAGACGATACAGTTAAATGTTTCTCATTATTCATTCAGAAGATTTGGACTCAAATTTTTAGATAACTCTTACTTCCTATTAGTCCATGAAATTGAAAGCCTACTGTATTTAATTTGATACTAGTAAATATGCAAACTTAAAAGTCTACTAACATGGAAACTTCCTTAAAATAACTTACTTGCATGTATCGGTAAATATCATAATATTGCCAGTTGTATTATTAGCTCTAAACGTTCTAATGGCTTCCACTAAATAAGCATCACGAACATCATGAGGGGTTAAAACATAATGCTGTTCTAAATGCTCTACAGTTGCTACTTCAGCTGGAGCTTCATACAAGAACACCTCGGTTCCCGTCACTTCCTTCAATTTTTCCAAAGTGTCGGTTATTGTGGCCGAAAAGAACAAAGACTGCCTTGCTTTTGGCAAAACCTTAAAAATAGTACTGATTTGCTGGTCAAAATGTCCACCCAACAAACGGTCTGCCTCATCGAGCACGAGGAACTTAATGCGCGCTAAACTAAACGTATTGCAGCTCTCTATGTGGTCAGCAAGTCTGCCAGGAGTTGCTACAACAATATGAGGCTTCCTGGCTAGCTGCTGTCCTTGTGCCACCATATCCAGTCCTCCAACAACTACTGCATGTCGCAGATTTATCGATTTGCCAATGACAGCAAACTGATCTCCTATTTGGTACGCCAATTCACGCGTTGGAGTGAGTATCAGAGCAAATATGCCGTACGAGTCTTCACATAGCTTCTGTAGAATTGGGAGCGCAAATGCCAGTGTCTTCCCGCTACCTGTCTTGGCAGCACCAATCACATCTTTGCCTGTCAATATTTCAGGAATGCAGTTTGTTTGGATTGGAGTTGGATGTTTTACTCCTACGAACGAGAATTGCTGTGACTGACTAGATGGAGAGAAATTACCTCATTTATGTACCTATTGCGGCGCATTGCCGAATCAGCCATGGATTCAAGTTTAAATCAGCGAATGTTAAATCGCGATTCTGGTCCATTTTACAGTACACCAAATAAGCGGTTCTTTTAAGAATCCATAAAAAAATATTTCTGTACAGAAGCTTTAGGACAACAAATTATACTCAGCACGTGCTAGCACAAACGTAAACGTCAAATTGTGAACGCGCCTATTGCATTTGCGGTGTTGCCAGTTGCCAGAATGACGGAAAATCAAGAAATTTATGGAACTTATTTCTCGTTTACCACAAATATTAGAAACCAATCTATCATATCAATTCAGTCTAATAAGGAAATGATAAATTAAGTTTAAAAAAGTTAATAAATTTATAACCTTTTTTTTTATTGATTTTATAGAGAATTTTTCTTATAAAAATTGCACCAAAAGCACAGTTTAGTACTTTATTTTCTTTACTGTAACCAATAGAATACAAATTATACAGTCTTTTAAACGTAAATTGGTAATGTTATGCATGACGGTGGAACATTTTTCATTACATCCGAGGGCTGTAATGAAAACTATTTTATTTACAACTATTTTGTTCTAAACAAGAATTGGAAAATATATTTTTTCTACTCCCGCATGTATATATTCTGTTTTCTTCACAATCTACAGAATGGATATGTAGGCAATTGTAGTTAACTGAACGTATATGATTTCATATCCACACAAGGGTGGATATGAAATACACCAATCACAAACCACGTTAGTCGTGATTACCTAGGCAACTTTCATTAATTGTTTGTTTTGCAATGGGCACGCCCTGCTGTGCCCTGTTTGTGGCAAACGTGATTTTGTTGTAAGATATCTTATTAATTAGCGTTGAATAAATTTTCTTTTAATTTTCCATTCTTTTCCATTGATAGGTCGTAGAAAAAATACACTGTACAACTCGAGTGGAATGTCCATATCGCCCTCGGATAATTGAGCACTCCGCCTACGGCGTCGTGCTCAAACTTTATCCTCGTGCGATATGGACATCATATCCACTCTCGTTGTACAAACTACTATATACTGGGTTTCTGCAGTGCTTTCAGAAATGATCGAACGTTTTTGAATGATAATGGTAATACAACGTATGAATAATATGATGGTGGCACTGTAAGTTTATGTCAAATTCGAGGTTAGCAAGATAGATTTTGCATCGGTCTGTGTCAAAACTGACGCAAAACCTAACCTGATAACCTCGAATTTGACATAGACTTACAGCGCCACCAACATTTATTATTCATACGTTGTATAACCAGAGCTGGGCAGTATTTGTATTTGTAAATAGTTTTTTTTATTTAAATACTTTATTACCAGGTATTTAAATACTTTTTAATGGGCTGTATTTGTATTTGTAGGTGCAAATACTTTGCAAAGTATTTAGTATTTAAATACAATTTTGGAAGTATCTAAATACTTTTAGGCTGTTTAAATATTTTTAGAGAATTTAAATACTTTAAGAGTATTTAAATATTCTCAAAGTATTTAAATATTCTTAAATGATGACGTATTGAACGTTTAAAATTACACAAAAAGTATTTACTAGTTGGGAATATATTCCTTGAAGAAATAAAGGTAGTTAAATGACTTTGAGAGTATTTAACTACTTAAAAAATATATTTCTAACTAGTAAATACTTTTTGCATAATTTTAAACGTCCTTTAGGTCATCATTTGAGCTATTCTGGCATTATTAGGCATTACATGTTGTAATTCAAACTATGAGTCCGTAATCCAAATTTTAGCAAAAAAAATACTTATTAATTTTAGCAAATAAAAATACCTATTTTATATGAAAAACTTTCAATTAAACAATATTGCTTGAACAAAAATAAAGAATACGTTTCTAAGTCACTGGTTTTAACATTAGATATTCTGCAAGGGGAGCTAATATATATTATGAATTCGTGATACCAACAATCGCTAGTATGAAAATTAATCTGGAAAAACTAAAAACAGAAAATCTCAAGTATTTTTCTTAATTAAATGTAAAAAATGTAATCTCAGATACTAAATTTGAAGGACAACCTTGTATTTCAACTGAAAAATTTAAAATGATCTTCAAATTTGTTATTAGCTGAAGGCCTATAACTTACGGCAAAGATGTAAAGGAACTGTTATGTATATGAAAACAAAAAAATAAAAAAAGCGTTTAAATTGTTTTCAATGTATATTTGTTTAACTGACTTTGTTTTACTTAATATTCAATATAAGCAATTTTATCAAAAAAGTACTTTCTGGATTTTAAGATTTTTTTGTCAAAATATTTATAAAACAACATCTAAACTATGCATTCACCACAAACTAATATATATCTATTTTTCGGGTTTTTAATAATTCATGTAAAATAGCTTAAGTTACGCCATCTGTACTACATGACTTGCTACAATTAAAAAGTGTTTGAATAATTTTAAAATATTTACTTTTAGAGTATTAATTACTTTTATAAAGGTATTTAACTATTAAATATTATAGGTATTTATTATTTAACTACTTTTTGGTCATAATAGCTATTTATGCAACAAGTGCTAAAGTCGACTTTTATGCGCGAGACATGAAAATTATGAAACGAAGCCGAAGGCTGAGTTTCATAACATGTCTCGCGCATAAACGACTTTTAGCACGCGTTGCATACAATATTTTATCTACGACCTTAATTTTACCGTTATTAATCCATAAATATCGATTTAAGAAAGGTTCGCATCTGCGACGCTGCGTCATAATGAATAGTAGGCTACGCCGCTGGCGATTGTTTGGCCACGCCCGTGCTGTCAAGGTTGAGTTACGAAATGTAATTATTGATACTCCACATATGACTGTATTCATTACATAACGCTTTAATTATTTCAAAAACGCTTTACTTCTAACGCAAGAAGCAACTAGAATAGCTTTACAACTTCACTTGTAGTTCGAAATTGTAGTTTTGAACCTCCCTTCACTTTTAGCACATGTGCTAAAAGTAAACAGCTGATTTCTTTAAACACGGTAAACTATAAAACGTCACTTTTAGTGAAACAAGCGAGTGTTAAAAAGCCTACTTTTAGTAGTGGTCGTAGATAAAAAGTATTTAGTATTTTAGTACAGTCAAAATAAATTTTGACCTGGGAAAAATTGCAACACAAATGATTTTTTTGCATTATACTGTGAAAAGTGTGTATTTTAACATACTCAAAATTCCCATTAATCCCGGCCCGGGAAATCAGTCAAAATCCAAGATGGCGGCTGAATTTGCATTTTTCTCTATTTTGCGGCGTTTATTGCCGTAAAAAAGATAGTGCGCACTCAAAATAGGTACTTATTATGTACTGAAGCATGCCATTTGCATCAACTCAAAATCCCCATTTAGGGGCGAGATCTGGAGAATATGGCTGATGTTCAAGTAGTTCAAAGCCTGCATTGGCTATGGCAGCCACAGCAACACAAGAAGTGTGGCTTGGTGCATTATCCTGGTGATACAGAACACCACGTTTCAATTTGCCACGAGGTTTTTCCTTTATAGCTTCGCGCAATTTTGATATTAAATTTTTATAATAGTTGCCTGTTATTGTAGTTCCTTTTTGTAAGAAATCAATTAGAATTACTCCCTGGGCATCCCAAAAAACAGAAGCCATTACTTTTCCGTCTGATGGATAAACCTTAAATTTTCGAGGAGGTGGAGAACCATGATGCTTCCACTCCAATTATAAATCTTTAATGTCTTCACATAAAAAAAATGAATTTTAATATTAAGTCTAGGTAGAAATGTGAAATTTTGAAAATATTTAAAAAAATGAAAAATTAATTTTTAGCTAAAGTTAAAAAAATAGGTGTTTTCTGGCCTTGAGATTGCTCAGTTAGCTAAAAATAACACACTCTAAAAAATCTCATTGAAATCTTATTTAATTTACGAAAAAGGGCAATTTTTGGATTTTGACAATTTCGAAAAACTCCATTTTCTCAATAAGTAAAAATCACTCTGTATATATGATAGAGGCTAAATAGGTTTTTAGAGAAGCAGAAATTATTGACGCAAAAAGTTTTTTTGAAAAATTAAAAAAAAAATCCCATATTATGCTGATTTTTTGGCGGACACTGTATAACGATACATATGAAAGTAATTCAAAAGTATGATGTAAATGGCATGCTTCAGTACGTAATAAGTACCTATTTTAAATGCACATTATCTTTTTTACGGCAATAAATGCAGCAAAATAGAGAAAAAAAGACAAAAATCGGAAAATTCAGCCGCCATCTTGGATTTTGACTGATTTCCCGTGCCGGGATTAATGGGGATTTTGAGTATGTTAAAATACACACTTTTCAGAGTATATTGCAAAAAGAATCATTTGTGTTGCAATTTTTCCCAGGTCAATGGTATTTTTACACTATTTTGACTGTACTATTTAAATGTATTCGATTTTTATAAAGTATTTAGTATTTAGTAGTTAAATACTTTTTAAAAGTATTTTGCCCAGCTCTGTGTATAACCATGACCATTCAAAAACTTTCGATCATTTCTGAAGGCACTGTAAAATGTAAACGCAATTTAAACGAAAATTCAATTATAGGCAACGCTGGTGGCAGGTTAGTTTTTGATGTTTGTCAATTGTCAATTAAGTGATACCAAAATATAACCTACAAGTTATAGATAGAACTACATGGGGACACCTGTTTAAACTAATTGAATCGTTGCAATGGAAAAAGAAGACGAGTTTTTATTTAATTTTTTTACGCATATCTCGCAATTGTGCTTTGACAAAGCAAAGGAGCATGTCGTACGTTGGTTTTCTGGAAACTCCGCAGTAGTTGTTCATAAATTGTTTTTAGGAAAAGGAGCGAGAAGTACACAGCGCCCACCAGGCAGTGTCATGGACTGCATTTTTGAATACTCTTCCTCAAATTGTGCTTTCGGAAAAAAGCTACATGGAGATTGGGTTTCTACAAAATAAAAATAAGGGTTTCCTCCGCAAAGACGTGCGTGATTTGCTATACTTGCTTCTCTATTATTGATTATTTTATATTTTATAGAATTCTTTACGATCTATATATGAATCCTTAAAATCGGAAATAAAACGATTGGAAGAAAGTTGTAAACAAAACCCCCATGATAAACACGTGACCAATTACTGCCAAAACTTGGCACAGTTCTTTACTGCACGCATCAATCTGATAGATTTGTATCCTTTTTAAGTAACTAGGAAAGAGCTATAAGTAGGGTCCGGACAGATTTAATGATAATGCAATAAATTCACAAAACTGCAATGGTTGTCCAAACAAAACTTTGAATTAAAAAGTAGAAAATGTATGTAAACCTACATTTTAATAAAATTTTGATGTTCCTAGAGATAACTGTGGAATTTGCAGAAACATTGCAGCTGTGAAGTTAACCAAGTGACGCGTAACTATCATTGGGTAAACATGCAGTTTAGGTAACCCGGATGTCAACAAACCGATCGGCACCACTCGAGTCAGAATATGCATGGTTGCCAGACTGTGTATTGGTGTGAGATAGGAACTCCTATTTTAAATAGACCACCCTGTATATTATTACATTTTTAATTCAGCTCTAAATTCTAGAGAAAATTTGTCTCTTCAAGTAACGCTCTATTTTGTACCGTTTTTGCAGAATTTGTAACTTGAAAATTTTGACAAATGCTTAAAAATATTAAATCAAATTTTTGGCTAATTATAAGATCACTGTAAAAGGAAGTTGTGTGTGTGTATCACACCAGATTTTTTATATTCAATAATAAACTTAGCACTGTTTGAAGGTTTAGTTACAAATACAGTAGATTTTATTTCTACCGTACACACCCCTGTATCTTCCTTTTCCATTTTCCAACAGATGCAATTTTATTTCAATTATATTAGGGGATATTAGTTATTACTGCAATTTTTAAATAATTTTACTGCAAACCCATAGCGTACTGCCATCAAAGATAAATGCCGAAAATTGAATAACAGCAGGATTACCAAAACTACTAAGAGTTCATTGAAAAACACCTGAACACGCGGAAAAATTATGTCTGGTAACGTAATAACGTAGCACGTGAAAACGCGCATGCACTCAGTCTGGCAACCATGCATATTCTGACCCGAGTGATGCCGATCGGTTTGTTGTTATCCGGGTTACCTAAACTGCACATTTACCCATTATTGTATAGAGCAACCATGCCATGCTAGATCAGCTGCACCACATGTAGTTATGTCGACTTTTTAACCTAAGATAATAATTAGAGCCGTGCAAGTGGGGTTTTATTATCACAAAAATAAATATTAATTACAGTACAGTGTGAGAAGAATAATTAATTACTTATGCACTATTAACTATTATTATACACAAGCAACTTGGAGTTATTGTAGTAGTTCTTTTGAAAAAATCACTTCAAATATTTTTTATACAGGGTGGAGCACAGCAACTTGCGTTTTTGAAAAAGACGACGTGAATTCTCAGAGGGTCATGGAGGGTGGTGGATGGTCTCAGTAGAAGGGGGCAGATGGGAAGTTTATATTCCCACCCATTTTAGACACGGACATGCTGTCGCCAGTGGAGGAGCGCGTTTTTGCCGTTGAGGCGGCAACTTGCTATTTTCAAAATTAAATTAACAACTGTACAGGTTTGAAAACACTTCATTTTTATTTTTCAATTGTAACATAACATGGGAAGTTTAATATTAAACGGTTTTAAAAAGAATGTCTTGCAAATGTCGTCCTCTATTGTCAATACACTGGTTAAGACGAAGTTTCTCTCCACATTTTCGATCATGGAGATTGGTATGTTGGCAATTTCCACTCGAATATTGTTCTGTAGGGCTTCCAGGGGCTGGGGGCGATCGTTATAAACCAGGGATTTGAGATAACCCCAAAGAAAGTAATCGCAGGGGGACAAATCAGGCGAGCGCGCCGACCAGTTGATGTCCCCTCTCTTTGCTCTTCTTCCTATCCTGGACACATTGTCTGAACTCCTGAATGCATCCACCCACGAGAAAATTGAAAAGACGTTCCACCGTGATGATCGAGTGATTGTTGGAAAAGTGCGCTTCTTCACTGACGAGAGCATTTTCGTGACTAAAATGGGTGGGAACATAAACTTCCCATCTGCCCCCTTCCACTGAGACCATCCCCCACCCTCAATGACCCTCTGAGAGTTCACGCCGCCTTTTTCAAAAACGCAAGTTGCTGCGCTCCACCGTGTATAAAGCAGTAATTCTTCGCAAAAATATTCAGCGTACGCCATTGAGTATTTGCTTGAAAATGGTTATCATTAAATCTGTCAGTACCTTAACTGTAAGTCAACAACTTGTGTCTATATAAAGAACTTTTAAAATTAAGAAATCAAGTTTTTATATACAATGTTTGATAACCATAAGTTCTCATAAGTATTTTGTATATTATTCTTAAAGCATATAGTTATGATAAAGTGCACATTACAGGTTCCAGCAGAATTTTGAAATATAATGACCTTGTAATTCAGATAGAAAACGTAATTCAAAAGCATGTTCTGGGATTTACCGATATTAGTTTGACTCCAATTAAAGCTATTTTCAGTCTAGAGTGTGAAATTTTGCAACAGCTATTCAAAGCTTTGACAGAGCTTCAACGATTACAATTTCTACCTTCCTTAGCTTTAATTCATGGAGCCAACACTCGATTAACAGCATGGGAAAACAAAATGCAGAACAGAGAAGTAAAACTTATCGCGCAAAGGATTACGATATTTTAATCTGTTGCCCCTCTAGACTTGGAAACTGGGATTTTTAAAAAATAACCCTCTCCCTCAATTATTTCAATGGCTGCAGCGATTCAAGGGTGCTGTTTTAAGCAAGTTTAGTTTGTATTTTCACGACACTCTTGCACAACAAACCACTTCGAGCGATTTGAGGCAGTTGTGTTCGAAACTACAGTATGACCACTACCATAAGTGAGTGCGTTCAAGCTATATATTATAAAATTTTAATATTGTGTTAAAACACCTTTCAGGATGGTTAGCTTCCAACGAAAATATGATGCTCTCGCAGTTTTACTTTTATCAGACAATCAGGTCAGTTGCGACACAACGGATTATGATTCTTTTCCAATTATTGTATCATACCCTGTGGTATGTATTCAGCTCCTTAATAAATTTTTGGGTTAAATAATAGGTGATTTACAGAGAGCGCCATCACAGCATGAAAATATTTTGAAAATGATCACAGATACTTCCCCTGAGCTAGTGAATAATGATAAAATTATTTACAAATACAGTACACAGGTATGTATTTTACTTGTTGAGTTTTTGAAATTAAGAGAAAAATGGTTTGTCAACCTAGTGCAAAAAGCATGGGACTCTTCATTATAAATTTCTGAAAAGATACTCTTTATGAAAGTTTGTGCATTGTTGAAAATTTGTTTCTATTATAACATAAACTTCCAACCTAAAGTGTCAACTACAAACAAACAATTGCAATGATAGTTGCTTAGATTGTTTTTTTGTTTTCAAAGCCTTCTCAACTGGCAAACTTAAAAAGAAGTTTTTCATTTTTTGCCGTTAGTTTTCGGATTATGTATAACAAGTTATACATTTTTGAAAAGTTAAAAAAAATCTTATTTTAATGGTGTCAATTACTAGTTTTGGTCTCTCTCTCTCTCCGTGGCGCTACAGTCCTATCGAACCTGGGCCTCCTTCAATTTCTTCCTCCACACATCCCTATCTTCCGCTACTCTTTCCCAATTTCTTATCCCTAGTAACTCCGTGGCGTCTTGCGTTATGTTCTCTGACCATCTACGCCGGGGTCTCCCTCTTGTTCGTGTGCCTTGAAAATGTGCTTTATAAATCTTTTTTGCTGGTCTGTTATCTGACATTCTAATCAGGTGTCCGGCCCATTGCAACCTTAGTAGCTTAATGTGAGTTACCACGTCCGGTGATTTATACCTTGCATATATTTCAAAATTATAAAGAATCCTCCAACCTTCATTCTCTTGTAGTGGCCCAAATATTTTACGAAGTATCTTTCTCTCAAACCTGAGTAGCATTTCTTCAGTGTTCTTTGTGAGTGTCCAGGCTTGGCTTCCGTACGTCACAACCGGTCTTATCATCGTTTGATATATTTTTATTTTAGTATCTCGGCTTATTAATGTTGATTTCAATGTTTTATGCAGTGCATAGTAAGCTTTATTTCCTGCTAGTATTCTTCGCTGAACTTCTTGCGATATATCGTTGACTTCATTTAGTTGTGATCCCAGGTAATTAAATTGCCTCACTACTTCAAAATTTCGGTCATCCATTGTTATGTTTTGTCCTAGCCTTCTACTAGGTTTTATTGTTAGGCACTTAGTTTTTTCCTCGTTCACTTCTAGACAGTACTTTTGTGCTTTCATTTCTATTGTTTTATATGCGTCTTTTAGATCTGGTATTGACCTCGCGATGATGTTTAGGTCGTCCGCGTATCCTACTATCTGTACAGACTTGTTTGCTATTGTGCCACTTTGTTGAATGCCTGTTTCCTTTATTACCTTATCTAGGGCAAGGTTAAATAATACGGGCGCCAAGCTGTCTCCCTGTCGCAGTCCTTTATTAGTGTGAAACGACTCTGTTAGCTTATTTTGTATTTTGACTTGGGAATTTGCATTATTCATTGTTGTTCTGGTAAGTCTAACATATTTCTTAGGAATTCCACATTCTTCCATTGCTGCATACAGCGCTTCCCTATCCACGCTGTCGTATGCCTATTTGAAGTCGACAAACAGTTGATATATGGATATATTGAACTCCCAAAATTTTTCTGCAATTTGCCTTGTTGTGAAAAGTTGGTCCGTCGTTGACCTATCCCTCCTAAAACCGGCCTGGTACTCTCCAATTATTTCTTCGGCATACTCATTTATGCGCTTAAGCAGTATGTTAGTGAATATTTTATAAGCTACACACAGCAGTGATATTCCCCTATAGTTTCTGCAATTTTGTCGATCTCCTTTTTTGTATATGGGACATATGATAGCCGTTGACCATTCTCGGGGTATTTCTTCAGTTCTCCATATCTCTCTGATTAGGTTGAGCAGTTGTTCTGCAGTTTTCTCTCCTCCACATTTTATAAGCTCCGCTGTTATGTTGTCCACTCCCGGTGCTTTGTTATTTTTCATGTCATCTATGCTTGCCCTTACTTCCTGTAGCGTTGGTTCTTCTATTCGGGGTTCAGCGGTGTGTTGTGGAGCAGGCTCGACCCGTTTCTCATTTGTGCGGTGATCACTTAACAGCTCGGAAAAATGTTCTTTCCATCTTGCTAATACCCTTTTTTCTTCTATTAGCCATTTTCCTTGGACGTCCTTGCAAGTTGAAGTTCTGGGTTGGAACTCTTTGCTGGTATCCTTTAGAACTCTGTATAGTTGTCTACTTTCTTTGTTTCTATTAGCTTGCTCTATTTGTTTCAGCTGTGTTATTAGCATTTCTCTTTTCTTTCTTCTACAGAGTTTCTTTGCTTCTCTCCGCATCAGTTGGTACCTTTCCGTTTTTGCTCTTGTAGGTCTTTGGAGTAGTGCCTTTTTTGCTTCATTTCGTTTTCTTATTGCGTCTTCGCATTCATGGTCCCACCATGCCTCCTTTTTCTTTCTCTGGCTAATTCCTAGCACCTCTTCTGCCGCACTACGTAAGTTGTTCTTTAGTCTCAACCACATTTCTTCCACTCCCTCTTGCTCGTTAATTTCCTCTTTATCTGCGTTCGTTCTTACGTGTTCCTCAAATAGTCTCTGAGTAACTTCTTCTTTAAGCTTGTGTGTGTTATATCTTGGTCTTTTGTCGGGAGGAATTGTTCGAGTTTTGTTAATCTTTTCCCTTAGTTTTGTCCTCACCAGGAAGTGATCCGATTCGGATATTGCTCCTCTCATTGTTCTTATATTTGTAATACTGGAGTGATGTCTAGCCGTTAATGGTGTCAATTACTAGTTTTGTTCACTAGTCACTAAATGAACAATCTGTCAGTGCACTGTCCCTGTCATTGTGATGGATTCCGGTTGAAAAAAATTCTATAAAATCGCTGCTATTTACATCGCAGTGCATCACTTCCCCGTAATATTCGATTTAAAAATAATTCCTAATGGGTATGTACCTAACACTAGCCTTTCCAATCTGCTAGTTCTCTAAATGCAAAATGTCTTTATATTTTTGTGCCACCGTTCCATTAGATGGAAACTTGGAACACGCTAACATATGGAGCAACTGATGAAGCGTAAGTTGACTTTCAGCTTCAAAGGCATTTTTGGAACTTATATGAACAGCCTTGTCAAAATAGTTTTTAATGTCAAATATATTTCAAACAAACAAAACTTGTGTGTCATGGAATGGGCTAGCACACAATCTGGCAACAGAGCCACTGTCATGGCCAGGAACAATATAGACCGCCTTGTGGATACCCGTTGCAGCAAATGAACTACCATAACTCAGAGAGAACTAAATTACATTTTGATCTTGAACTATTTTCCTAAAACTATACAAAACACGAAATAAAAACAAGGCCTACCCTAAATGAGTTTTTTTTGGAACACACGATATTATGTGAACATACTTATTTCTTCCATTCACTTTATTTCATTCCCTTTCCAGGTTGATACTTTGTTCACAACTCAAATTATAGAGGCATACTTACCAGCGTACATAAATCAAACAAGTAGAGACACTCAAGCCAAATGTTAAAACCTGTCTAGAGTGCCTGGGGCAGTGTCTTAGGGGGTATTTTGAAGCTTGACTACCAGGTGGCAGAATAAAGTTCCACCAGTTAAGGTCACTAGATTAATACACCAAGTGTAAGGTACCGCCATTTCATTCCTCCCATGAGAATGTGAGAAAATTGTGAGATAAAGATAACAAGTGCAATAGGGAAGACACTGATTTTTGGGTATTTTCGTTTTGGTGTAATGGCCCTGCTGTAAAGTCAAATTATGATTAGATTGTGTTTTTTATCCCCAGTTGGAGAAAACTGTGCGACAAGGATAGATTTAAAAATTCACTAATGGCTGTACCTTACACTTTAGTGTGTTAATCTAGTGACGTTACCACCAGTCAGAGCCAGTTACTGGCTCTGCTACCAATCATGATGTGGTAAAGTAGTGGCGCCATCTGTAGTACTATCGGGAAGTACCCCCCAGGAGCCGTTTCAGGTCGTTCAAATCGGTATTTTGACATCAAAAGAACCGACAGTGAGTGCCTTTACTTCTCTGATTTATGTACACTGATATCAGTTGTATTATGTAGGCCATAAACCCCTAGAGTTTTATAGCTATAAAACCCTAGGGTTTTATTTTATCTAAAACACTGGGCGCATTCAGACGACACAACAGTTGTACAACTGTTGAGTGAAATGTCGCTGAATGCGACCGCTCACTTAGCCGCTCCGTGGTAGCGGTCGCCATTTTAAGTAGCGTATTTCAAAACCGCTCACTGATCAGAAACCGCTCAGTAATATGGGCGTGTTTACCGCGCAAAACAAATTTAAATAAAGATTATTAGGTAATTATTGTTAGATAGTATCTACATAATTACCTACTTTCCTACTACACTATTTACTCTTTAATTTATTCTACTAATCTCATCAAATAATGTTTACTCCTTCAATTGAACAAAATATAAAGATATTACTCTTTAATTTGTTATTGATAGTATCATCTCATAATAGATTGGTTTACTTGGAAATTCGAATAAACATGTAAATACATTGTTTATTTTACGTATTACAGTTGATTTGTAACTCTTAACACAAAAACAAAACATTCAGCTGTATTTATAGGTTAAAATAAACAACTTTGACAGTTAGCTCAACGTAGTTTGAAAAAGGCCATTCAGCAAACCTACATCGCTCCAACTGAGCGCTTGATCAGCGCTCACTCAACGGTTGTGTCGTCTGAATGCGCCCAATGTCAAGCTATGTCAAATTCGAGATTTGCAGGTTAAGTTTTGCATCAGTCTGTGTCAAATAACAAACAAAACCTTACCTACTAACCTCGAAGTAGTGATTTAACGTAGACTGACAATACGCTTCAGTACTGCCAAACGTATCACACGATACGAATCACCGGCTTCTAATTATAAATTTATTTGATCTCTCGATACTGTCGAAATTGTCACTATGACTTTTAACGGCAGTCCATAAAAAATGGTCTGACTGTATAACACCTTTATATCGGGTGATCGAATAAATTTCACCTCTAGTGTGCTGTGATTCGTGGTATACATTTGGCAGCACTGAAGTGGATTGTCAGTCTATGTCAAATTCGGGAATGTTAGATTAAGTTTTGTTTCACTTTGTGTCAAATAACAAACAAAACCTAACCTACTAATCTCGAATTTGACATAGACTGACAATACACTTCAGTACTGCCAAACGTATACCACAAATCACAGCACACTATAGGTGAAATTTATTCGATCACCTGATACCATAAATAACTGTTATCGTCTATTTTTATATTTACATGTATTATTCTTGAATTCACTACAGACCACTCAAAGACTTTTCCATTCCATTACTTAGTATTATTCCCATTTCTTCTTATGTTTTCTCTCCGATTGTAGCTCCAGAGTTTACCTATTCTGCCTTACTTCACTGATAATCAATATCTAAATTATTTTCATGCATTTCGTCAAGTACTTCATTTTGTATATCTGTTAGGCATAAAGCAAATTTTGGCAAATGATCATTTGCCTAAACATCGGTCATATAAAGAAATTCGGCAAAGATACTGTGTCTCGTTCTCGCTTATTTAGGTTAGTTGCGGCCTTTGATAATTTTGTTTTACTTCCATGGTCGGCATTGTTCCCTTGGTTGGCTTGGTGTTCACGGTCGGCATTTTGTTCAGTCGACGTTGTGTCGTATGTTCTAAGTGCTTAACATATTCCTAAGCAAGTGGCTATTTGCCTAAATTTGCTTTATGTCGACGACATATCTATCATTCTATATTTTTGATCTCTGTTTGGTTATCCAATTTTTTAGTTCTTCTTTCAGAATTTTATTTTTGAGCCATCCTTGTTACTCTCTCTAACTTTTTTGCTGTTTTAAGTCTTCATTTTTCAATCTGTTCCATATGTATACAGGGTATTACAAAATTCGCGGATACGGATGGAAACATTTTGAGTTACAAAGAGAAATTTATCCTTAAAAGAAAAGCTCGAGTGTTTTTTTGGCAAGATAAATTAACGACATATATGAATGAACAACAATACAGCTTACAGAATCTAGATTGAAGCACAGTGAAAATCGGAACTAATGTTAGAATCTAGTAATTTCAAAGTTTCGTATTGGTAACACTTTTGACATCAATCATATTTACTGCGTTTGGAAAGGTACCTCTGACAGCTCTGTTTCCTCGAAATCGTTCATTCATCTCACTTCCACCCGCGCCGATGGCTATTATCGATCTCTTTCTGCGAATGATTTCGAGGAAACAGAGCTGTCAGAGGTACTTTTCCGAACGTAGTTATCGACATTAAATTGTTAACCTTATTTAAGTTAAATGACACAATAAATCAGAGGCGTACTCAACATTGTGGTATGGCGCAATATCAGTTTTTGAATGTTAAATAGGATTGCGGAAATAGCGGTGTTGAGTTGAACAACCAGGCTCTGCTAAATCTTCTATCCCAGATAATGATTCATTCACACTTTAAAACACAAAGAATCTGTCA
Source organism: Agriotes lineatus (assembly GCA_940337035.1). Lineage (NCBI taxonomy): Eukaryota > Metazoa > Arthropoda > Insecta > Coleoptera > Elateridae > Agriotes > Agriotes lineatus. The sequence goes on from CALNHX010006784.1 coordinate 71,830, forward strand.
TATGACGTTAGTCACTTATCAAACAAAATCCCTCTACCCACCGCTACTGATTACTTGTCATTTAAAATATAACCAAACTTTGTATGTTTGACAATTACTTCTTTCCACATATTGCCAATTCAGTGAAATCAAATATGATCACAGCGCCTTTCATGGCCTACCTTGAGAGTCAATCCAGATTCTGCAACCTATAATTATCAGCTATAATTTACCAACGGCAGTGATAATTACCCGCAATAATTTTGACTAATAACAACCCAAAAGTGCAGCCGAGGGTTATTTCTTAAAAGCAATGTTTGGCGAAGTGAGAAGCCATTCTTCTGACAAATTAGTTTGACACTTCATTATTTTCTTGTTATAGGATACTACTAAATTTTAATTAGGTAGTTACCATGGTGATTGCAAATCACCCTAGGGTCGTTTTCACTTCAAGTGTGATCTGATTTGTCAAACTGACTCACGTGATCGAAAATAATCAATTTGAATTGGTCTGTAATGTATGTAAGAACTTGTCTTATTAAAACTTCACCAAGTAATTATAACTTACAGGGCAGACATGAAAGTGACGTACGCCTACTAGATGTAGTCTGCTTATGAGGAACACTCGTTTTTCTCGCTGTAAAAAATGATGCACCTTTTTTATCGCTATAAGAGTTAATTTATCTACATTAAAAACTGAACAAAAAATTCCTTTGCCATTTTTCGTCCAGGTCCGTACTTTTTAAGCTACCGCTATTTAAATATTCTAAAATAATAAAAACAATATCGTTTCCAAACGTTAACTGTTTAATAAATTAGTCTAAAATTAAAATAACAATTATTAAAAAAATAACGAAAACTATTTACTAAATCACCTAATCTAACATTGCTCGAAATGGTCTCCGATGGCAACTGTGCATGTCACAGCACGCTGTTCTACTGCTTGACTAGAATTTCTTACCATTGCCAGAATTATCTCTCATGCTCAAGCTCATTTAGGCTGGATACCGGTGTTCTGTACACCAACAGTTTTAAATAACCCCACAAAAAGAAATCACAAGGTTTTAAATCTGGTGAACGAGGCGGCTAGCTAATTGGACCGCCTCTTATACATTTAACGCAAAATGAGGACCAGCTGCTTCATGTTAAATATCATATTTTGACGAAAATTTAAAGCAACGTTTTGTAATAACTCGGGATGATCTTGTTGGAGGCAATTGAGATTGTCTGTTTAACCGATTTGGCAAAAAGTGAATAAACTAAAAGGAAAAATGAGATTGATATGAGTTATAACAGAATAGGAAGTTTGTACTGAAATTTCTTATCATATGGGGTGGATTGTCGGGTATCCACCCCATACTGTTAAGCTAAAACGTTGCTGGTGATTTCTTATTCTAACTGCACGAGGATTTGCATGATTCCATTGTGCACATTAAGAACACCATTACGTGTGAAAAGAATTGAATCTTTCAAATGGTGATGAGCAAGGTACCATTCACGAAACTATTCGAAGTGGATAATCGGTGTTTTGCAGACGTTGCACCTGTGTATAATAGTATGGATGTTGTTGATCACGATCTAGACCACGCCACACGTGAGTGGAGTTAATTTCCAATTCCCCGGCCACAGATCTAGTGCTTCATTCAGGATAATTGTTTATCAAATTAAGAACAGCATCATCATGAAGACTCTGACGACCAGCATTTATATGTGGTGGCACAGCAACATTACCATTGAACAGAATGCGATCCTCCAATGTTAATGCATGGCCGTCACCGCGAATGAAATTTCTCACCGTATAGTTGGACTGCTTGCCCTGCTTGACTATTAGAAGCTCCGAGAGCCATTAGCATGTCATAATATTCTCAATTAGAAAAATTTGCATCCATTTTTCGAAAATAAACACGAGAATATGAACACAACAAAACTTCTGTCAATAAATGATTCTAAACAATCATTTGTTTCTCGGCATCTGACATTTATTAAGGCTGCTTGATTCAACATTAAAATCGCTGTAGTAAGGGTTGTATTGAAAAATTGCAAAGGAATTTTTTGTAGAATAACATAGTATAGTCCGTATCCGTGAATTAGGTAACACCCTGTATACCTACATTTTTTCTCTTCCAATAGTTTTTGATGTCCAATCTTTGTTGTAAAGCCTTTTCCTAATTGAATTATTATTGACTTTTCCTTCCACCTACTTAATTCATCTTTGATCATTAGAATAATACCTAGCTTTTTTTGCAAAAAAACCTCTGTTTCTTTCTTTGTCCGTTCCTTTTATATCCATTGTCTTGATTACTATACAGAGTGCCCCTCTTAACTATTCTCTCTGTGAGGGTTTTGGAAAGTTTAAGAGATACAAGATTGGTTGAATGGACCAAAAGCTGTGTTATATTGTATAATTTTTTTTTTATTTTACTTATTTTACGTACAAGTGGTGATTCTTCTCTTCAAGGAGGTGAAACTTGGTGTATTTAGGTGACTATTTCAATTAAATCCATTTTTGATTTTTTAAATTGCACCATACATAATTAAAGATGTTACAGATGAAAATGTATTTTTTATTCACTACATAGAAAGTCGGCTTTTGCGCCCTAGCTTTAGGAAACAAAACTGTCCATTTCCAACTAGTGGGAGCCAATTTTTATTAACTACCGAGGGGAGCCAATATATTTTACCTCCCGCATTCGTGTTTATGCCACCATGGATATCACACCAAAACTTAACAACGTTGTGTTGATTTGAAATTAGACAAAGTGTCACTACAAAAATCAAGAGTAACTATAATGATTTCCAAAAGCAAAATGTTTGAAATTTCGCGCTATAGAACATGCGTTCGAAGACAAAATCATATACAGTGTGTCCAAGATAAGGAGGGCCAGTATGGGGATCTCGGTAATGGTAAGAGATACAAATTTGGTTAAATGGGAAGAAAGTTGCGCAATTAAAGGACAAAAAAAATGACGTCTAGAAATCCTTGATATGATTTTTCGTTTTTGAATTATCTGAAAAAAACCGAATTTTTGGATTTTATTTTTTATTTTTTTCTGACGTTAATATTAAAGTTAGAGCAAAACTGATTAAACTTCTTTATAGCAACTTTTAGTAGACTTAATGATTACGTTATCAATTTTTTTATCCGACGTTTCGTCTTCGAGAAACCATCATCAACTTCATTTTTTTAAATACGGTTCTGGTTTTTTGATGCCAAATTTGTGAAGCCCTTTTTATTCTAAATTCAACAATGTGCCACATATTATGGTTTAATTACGTTTCGAGCTTTTTTTTTATCATCATCAGAAATTGTTTTAGATACGGACCTGCATTTCTCATAATTTTGTAAAAATAAGTTCATACAGTAAGTTAGGCCTTTTTACATGCCGTTAAAATATTAAAATGCACATCATAATGTCATAATTCTGATACATTAATTTAATAAGCAACCAATAACTATTAACAAGAAACCACAAATAAATGAACAAAAGATAGGCAGAAAGAATGAGAAAACGAGCCTTGAAACAATGTAATAGGTATTTAACGTTTTGAAATAGAAAAAGAACTTAGAAGATTGGTTTTTGAAGCCTTTCAAAGTAGATATAACGCCAGTATTGCTGAATAATGTTTTAGATTCTACAGTTAGATGTTATTTATGCATAGAGAATGATGGCAACCTTTTTGAATACCTTCTGTAAATTTAATACCTATTAAATGGTTTCGATGTTCGTTTTGTTATTCTTTCTGTCTATCTTTTGTTCATTTCTTTTTTGTTTATTGTTAATAGTTATTGGTTGGTTATAAAATTAATGTATCAGAATTATGACATTATGATGTGCATTTCAATATTTTAACGGCATCTAAAAACGCGTAACTTAATGTATGAACTTATTTTTACAAAATTATGAGAAATGCAGGTCCGTATCTAAAAAAATTTCTGATAATGATCAGAAAAAAGCTCGAAACGTAATTAAACCATAATATGTGGCACATTGGTGAATTTAGAATAAAAAAGGCTTCACAAATTTGGCATCAAAAAACCAGGACCGTATTTAAAAAAATGAGGTTGATGATGGTTTCTCGAAGACGAAACGTGGGATACAAAAATTGATAACGTAATCATTAAGTGCACTAAAAGTTGCTATAAAGAAGTTTAATTAGTTTCGCTCTAACTTTAATATTAACGCCAGAAAAAAATAAAAAATAAAATCCAAAAATTCGGTTTTTTTGAGATAATTCTAAAACGAAAAATCATATCAAGAATTTCTAAACGTCATTTTTTTAGTCCTTGAATTGCGCAACTTTCTTTCCATTTAACCAAATTTGTATCTCTTACCATTACCGAGATCCCCATACTGGCCCTCCTTATCTTGGACACACTGTATATTGAGATGGTATTTAGCCTGTTACTCAACTCTGCTTGCAGCATAGATAAATAAAGCAAGTCAATAAAGCACAGAGCTGGGGTAAATCAGGCAACTGCAAGAAGTTACATCAGAAATTTTAATTTATAACTACATTGGTAAAACATTATCGATATTAAATGGAATTACTTCAGAATAAATGGCAATAAGGCAGAGCTCAATTCGTAAATTTAAGTCACAGAAATATTAATTAGCATAAATTAAGAGGTTGGTGCAAACTAAAGCCAATCAAAATTCAACAAATCGATTACATGCGTGTTAAATAAATTTGCATGTCAGTATAATTGAATAAGTACAGTTCTATGAACTTTTTAAATAAAGGTAAGGACAGAATGTTCTTAATACAGTGCAAAGAGAGCACAATACTAGATCAAATAAGGCTATAAAAAAATGGAACGGTAATATTTGAAGAATGGTGAAAAGCAGACAATTATTATAAAATACAAGAAATTCACACAACAGGAAATGAACGAGTTTGGTGTATAAAAAAATGAGTCAGTAAAGTGACATAAGTGAACAGACAATCCAAATAAAACATAGTGAGTGGCGCTATAACCTAGTTTAAATACTAACGTGAACAAACAATAATTTTAGAATTAAGATTTTGTACATTTTTATAATATAAGTTAAAATTTAGTTTATAAGTAACTGATTTGTACTTGGTTAACATCCACAATTATGAATTTAGATGGGCAATTGTTGTTAACTACGAAAGGGAAACAGTTGAATAAAAATTATTTCATGACAGTCTAATTTGTCTCTCCAGATTAATTCAGTTTTAAGCCATTTACAATTGAAATAAATTAAAAATAATTATACCATCGTGATCAGGAGTTCGTAGTGCATATGTGAGAATGTGGGCGTGAAAATCCATCACCTAAAAATTATTTTCATCTGCGACCACCTTCCGAACCACTTCGCCAACGGCGAGAAGTTTACGATCATCAGATTTTGAGCACAATTGAGGTCAGGCGTTTGAAATTTTGGTATCACCACGTCCGCACGCCGTGTAGGAGTACACCGCAGCAGTTCCAGCATCCTAGGGTTCCGCTTCCAGTAGCGAGCATCAGGATAAGCTGTTCCGAGCCAGTTCCCGCAGCCTAAAAAAAGGTCAGGTTAGTGTTGCAAAGCAAATATCCGTGCTAGAGTTTCGAAACTTACCATGAGGAATGAGTCCTATAAGAGGAAGCCGATCCCAGTCTTACAATACTTCAAAAAAAGAGCATGAGGTCCAGAATTTGCAAAAATATAAGTTGAGGTTATGTTTTTTTTCACATGAAAGGACGCGTTCAAAACAATTGAATTCGCAGGAAGCCGCGAACGATCTAAAAACAAAACACGACTAGATTCGAATTACCTGATAATTTGTTCATAGATTTGCCTTTGAATTAACTTGTAAATACACCAGAAACGAACCGCACGAAAATTCAATTTTTTGATAGATAAATTGACAGCGTAGTGAGTCTGCACGTTGCTGCTTTTTAATTTTACAGCCCAGTGGCGTAACGCGGGAGTTTAAATATGAACATGTCGATGAACCTAACTTGCAGATTTGAGTCTTCATGCCTACTGAAAGCTAGCCATAAATAACTTGACTTGCAGATGTGCGAATTACTATAGGGGGCAAAACACTACAATCAATGAACCCATTTATACAATTATTTATTTACTTTTAATCAGTCTTGTACATGATGTAAGTATTAAGCTTATTAAAAATTACAATAGTCCTGTACAATATATCACTGGAGCAAAAGTTGTTTTTAAATTCACACGCGGGAGGAAATTAATACCTTTACTCCCTAGATATATAAATAGCTATTACTGTCTTTCCTTTAGTCAAAGTACTATAGTCAAGAGGTGTACAAATATTTAGAAATAGGTATTCAACCAATTGCATTCCCTGCATTGTACTAAACAGTTATTTTGCAGGAACAGAGTACCTACATTTTGTCCATGGTGGAATCGAATATATATTTAGTGATTATCTTTGAAAGCAAGAAGACTGAAAAGGATGCGTTTATAAGTAACTTTATTGCCGAGTTTTGTACAAATCTACGGTGTTCAAAAGTTTTTATTAGCCTTAAGAACCCTACAAAATAGGCATGAAATCGTAGTATTTATATTTTTTATTGTAAATTATAGTGTGTTCATTTTATTCGTAATTTAAGATGTTAGACTTTTATTATACAGAGTGGTGGCTTGCATGATGCTGCATAGCTATTAGAATGTATTCAATGCAAATCGTTTTACTCATTTTGATGTAAGTTTTCAAGGCAATTATCACACGTGCACTTATTTAACACTGTACCTGTAGTCTCAAACTTAAGTCTTATTCTGTTAGTTGTACTACTTGCATTTGAAGATTGGGATGTTTTATGCTAAACATGGCAATATTTTTGTATAAAACCATTTTTTTTTGCGTTGAATACATTTTAACAAAAACAAAATTTAATAATCAGTTACAAATAACAACTATAAATGCTCATCCTCTTTAAATAATTCAAAGGCGTTACTGATTTTCTTGAAAGTAGGTTTTAATTTATATAATATAATTTTTCTTCTTATAAACACTATACATAATCTGTACCCCTATACCATTTACACAGTGGCGGGGTGCCGGGCGCACCGAGCCGCTGAGGGTCTGTGCATTTTTAGATTCGGCGGAGGTACTTGAATTAGTGGAGCCTGTCTAAGCCCGCTCTCCAGATGTTCACCCATCCAAGTACTGACCAAGCAGACTGGAGCTTAACTTTTACAAATACCGTACTGCCAGCACAAGTTATATGCACTTTAACTCTAAAATAATTAGGGTAGCAAATAATGTAACATTGAAATCACAACGCTGCATCACACAAGTCACCATCCAGTATGTATATTTTTATAGAGTATAAATATTATAACTGGTGAATGAATTCACCAGAATAAGACATATGTGCAATTGAGATTATTCTCTTTTTAGAAAGAATTACTGATGTTGATTACACACCATAGGGAGGCAGTGCAGTTCCCCTATGATTGATAATCAATATCGCCTTTTGGTGATGACTAATATAGTAGACTGATTAATATCTTGTTTGTACCAAATATGTGTATATTACTGCGAAATATACAATTTTATATTTAAAGGTAGTTTCTATTTCAAATCACAAGAAACAGCTCCCACTTGCCTTACGAAGTGTATATGAAGCGTAAACTTTGCCTTTTAGGTGCAATTTTAATATTCTAACTGTTGTGATTGCCGTTGTAAATATTTTATTTAGAATTTGATCATTATTATAATGACTCTGCAGAGCAAATTTTTAACAAATTAATATAAAACTTGGCAATCGTAAGTGTAAAAGTTTAAAAAAATTATAATTTGACATGTGTAAAATTGCACTAACTTTATTTACAACGGCCAACAAACCAAACTTTCAAACTATTATATGAGCGATGGAGCCTTTTTTCACTAAATATTGTGTAGTTGCTTATTATTTACACATTTTGAAGTGCAACGTAGTCAAGTTGTATGTTGTAAGATAAAATTATTGATTTGAATATTGTATGGTTAACTAGTTAGATTAGAGGTAGGTAAAATAGTAAAACTCAAACCTTCCCCATATAACATTTAATGACGTAAAACCAGTGGTTGAAAAGCTACATGTTTCGACTTTTAAGTCATCATCAGGCTTATAAAATCCGGAAGCGGTGTATTGTAGATTAAATTTAAATTTAAAATTAAGGCGAAACTCAAAGGAATGCGTGTTAACCTTGAAGAGGCATGTGCTGATTAAGTCAAGTAAAAAGTGAGACCTTCGTCGTTTAACATCGAAAATACATGGGGAAAATATTATTAAAAACAATTAAACAGATTCTGTCCTGACTCGCTTCACGTATCGGTGACAGTTTTACTTGCTAATAATGTTTAATTGTTTTTAATAATATTTTCCCCATGTATTTTCGATGTTAAACGACGAAGGTCTCACTTTTTACTTGACTTAATCAGCACATGCCTCTTCAAGGTTAACACGCATTCCTTTGAGTTTCGCCTTAATTTTAAATTTAAATTTAATCTACAATACACCGCTTCCGGATTTTATAAGCCTGATGATGACTTAAAAGTCGAAACATGTAGCTTTTCAACCACTGGTTTTACGTCATTAAATGTTATATGGGGAAGGTTTGAGTTTTACTATTTTACCTACCTGTGATATTCACCCCATTTCGAGATGAATTTGGATTCTTCAATTGAGTAGTTAGATTAGGTTTGTCTGCTCTATTGGTTAATATCAGGCACATGTTAACAATGTTTATTTATGATTCTTGCTTTTTGTAGGATCTTTGTAGATCAACATTTCCTCGTCGCCAGGCTGACTATGATGCACTCCTGTTTATAGATACAAATTTTGAGTCTGATCAATTAAATCCCTTGGGCTGTAGACAGAACACAGACTTACAGACACACATAATTTCGAAATCCACTTTTTCTAAAGCAGATGAAATGAAAACCAATAATTTCGCAAAAATCTTTAGTTCGAAAAAAATCATGATTAAGGTAGACCCAGGTAAGTGGAACCCAAGAAATTACTAGTTACAGTTCATACTCAACTAGAAACTTCTTTTTTCAAATCTATTGGTTATGGCTACAGCAAATGGTGGGTGTGACCTTGCTCTATAAGTAAACATAAGTAGACAAATTCTAATATTTCAAGAAAAGTTTTCCTGGAAAAAAATTAAGTAAAATGCATTGCTTTCACTTGCCCCTGTAACACTGCCCCTCCTTTACCTATCTACACTTACTGAATTATTACTTTACTTTGCCCTGGGTTCGCTAGCTGATTCAGTCGGTATGCTTATGAGACTCTTTTTTATATTCTCAGTGCAGCTAAGGGAAAGCTAATGTTATTTGAGACCAACAAATATTGTTTAAGGCCAACTCGTTGGTTATGACTACAGCAAATGGTGGGTGTGACCTTGCTCTATAAGTAAACATAAGTAGACAAATTCTAATATTCCAAGAAAAGTTTTCCTGGAAAAAAAAAGTAAAATGCATTGGTTTCACTTGCCCCTGTAACACTGCCCCTCCTTTACCTATCTACACTTACTGAATTATTACTTTACTTTGCCCTGGGTTCGCTAGCTGATTCAGTCGGTATGCTTATGAGACTCTTTTTTATATTCTCAGTGCAGCTAAGGCAGAGCTAATGTTATTTGAGGCCAACAAATATTGTTTAAGGCCAACTCGTGTACACCTGAAATGTTGTACTCACCAAGATACATATGAATGACCACAACAAGCTAAACAGCTTACAATGAAGACATATAATCTGCAAACCAATACACACCCAAGAAAACACATAAGTACATGCAAAATACAGCGCTAACACGCTACATATATGAAAATGGTTCAAACAGGTACCTAGAAGTTCATTAATCGACGCAAAGTTAAATAGCGTGCACTAGTAAACTCAACGCGACGCTGTCCCTTCTTGAACAGGCTCGTAACTGGATACCGGCATTCGTAGATAGTGCATGCACGTTGGGATAACGTAACTGCGACGCTCGATCAGCAGGTAATTCCCCGTGCTAACAATTACAAGGGTAACGGCTCCAGCTGGTGCAATAATATTTCTCTTGCATGATGATTATGGCTATTAACTAACCTGGCTTTTGAGGGCTCCCCAGTGTTATAGCTGTATAGTAAGGCAGGTGCTTTTTCTATGATGTCGCAACGATAGCTGTCTCCTGACAAGGCTGCAACTGCGGCAGGATTTGGCTGCTTTTGGGTGCTGGCATCTCTTGCAGAGGCACGATGGACCGACGGCGAATAATGCCGGCTACCACACAATATATGATGCTCTGTTTATGGCTGTTATTAGCCCGCTTCGTGTTGCTGACGATCCGCACTTGTTAACAATCTGGGTGCGAATCTCTTGATCCGCCGAGCTTGCTGACTTGGACGCGAATGCCTTCCTCCAGGCCTGTGTCGCTGACTCACTCTCTGATCGGTTAATCCCGCGCGAAAACTGCCTTGTTGGCGCATCGTTTCACGAACTCGTAGCACATTGCACTTATAGTTATTGGCTGCGTATACATTAAATATCACTCTATAGTACTAAACTACATACATAAATACAAAATCACTTACTGTCAGGCTTCATTGCTAATTATCATATAATGAAAAGATAAAATTTGAATAAATACAGGTGGCACGAATTAACGCTTTTCACCCCGCAATGAGGGGCAAGTGGAACCCAGGTCTGAATTACCCATATAACTGGTCCAAATAGGGAGTGGGGTAAGTGTAAATAAAAGAAGGCATTTCAAAGTGCAAGAATACAATTTATTTGTTCAAAACATTAATAAATTATTTAGTGAACATTGTAAATATTTAGTGAAATAGGAAATGAAATGAAGGCCATCTGTCTTCGTCTGTGATGCAATATTGGCTTCCGTTTTATGGGGTATCGCTGGAGCCCTTCTCATTGAGGTATTTTACACGTCCCTCAACTCCTTTACCCTTTTAAACAAGGTTTAGAAGCTCGGTATAGTGTCATTTGTTTGTTCCTTACAGCCTCTACTGTCTACTTTTAAAAATCGTACACTCCCCGGCTACCACGCTAACATCTGTGATATCTGATTTCGACGGGCAAGGCTAGCCACCTACCCGGCCTAACGGCAAAGAGGGCTCATAGAATCATTTTGTGGTTATAACAGAACACTGGCCTACAATAAGAGGAAGAAGAAGAAGAAGAAGCATCTGCTGCTTCATTGAACTGTTCTGCAGTGTAAGCTGGAGGTGCTTTTTTCTTGATATAATGGCGAACTATTTTTTACTCTAATGAAAAAAAGGAAAATAGGCAAGTTTTCAATTACTTATACTTCTTTACTTATTTAAATAAACTAGTATATTTACTTAATGCAAAAATAACACAAAACAAATGGTCAGGGCAAGTGGAACCTATAGGTTCCATTTGCCCTTTGCTTTTTGTAAGGAAGGGGTAAGTGGAATCCACAACAAAGGAGCAAGTAAATTTTTCATACACAAATCATAAAAAAAACGTTACTTTCTATTTAGAAACAATATTATTTTATGTAGGTTAAGAACTTACCAACAATAATGCAATGGTTTTAAGCCCTGAATCCCACCTCTGTGAGCACTGCAAAGTAATGAATAATTAATAAAAGCTCAGAATGGGAGATGGTATCTAATTGCAATAAGTAAAATAAATCAGACTTGAAGTAGTAATCATATTTGCAAAGCAATGCCAGTAAATTAAGTAAATTAATTTCATAACATAAGGATAAAAGGCAGAGCTCAAAACCGTAGAGAATGGATTCACACAATATCTAATTAATTTAAAATAATAAAGGGGATGGTGAAATGTCAAAGCCAATCCAATTAAGAATGAATCGATTATCAAAATAATTATTACATGCTTGTCGAGTGTATTTGCAAGTCATAAGTCATTAATAGAAATTCTCTGAGCGTATTATAATATGGTAATAAAGCAGAATGCTA
>CALNHX010006785.1:0-83695 GCA_940337035.1 Agriotes lineatus
GTAGTTTTTGAATTATACCGCCAGCAGACGGACGCAGAGACAGACAAGAGGAATTAAGAAAACATGTTGTTACGTCACTCTTACAGCTAATTAAAAATAATAGCAAATACAGCTGATATCTCAGCCAGAGCTGGTCGTGGATTAAACTAAAGACTCTAATTTAAAACTATAAAAAATTTGGGCGCCAAGTAGCAACTAACCTAGGCACTTTGCTAAACAAATAAAGTATACATCGAAAAGCCGCTACTAATCTAATCCCTGAAAAAGGGAAAGGACGACAAGCGCACATAGATATAATTCTCATGCATAAATACGGGGCAGTAGCTATAATTATTTCTTTCAGTGAATACTCACAGTGAAACTTAAACTATGCACAAAAGCAAAAGGGGACAATTCTAGGCTGCAAGTAATATATCTCGGCGATGGTGTCTCAAAGTAGACTGCCATAATGCCCTTCTGTAGAAATAAAATCCCAATACACGAATCGCCCAAAGCGAGAAGGATCGTTAGCCCATACGACAAAAAGCTTTCGCCAGTAACTAAAAGGAGCTAAAATCGGGACGCACAGAATCGAAACAATTAATATAAAAGAAAGGTAAAGCCTTTAATTGAGATGTACTGAGTACCAGTTTTAACTCCAGAAAATGTATGTTTTTGAAAAAATACCAACAACACTTCTTTCAAGGACATCAGCCAATTTAGGTAAACAAAGCCGTAACACAATATTGCTTTCTCAAAAATTGATGCAAGCGAAAAGCCCAAATAATGGAAAATGCTACTTCAAGCATTTGTTTCACATAGCAACCAACAAGATTTATGCAACAGCACAATTTGGCAAACGACAGACAAGATAAGCAACTTGCCAACTTGACAATTCAGGATAGGCAACTACAATACCTCGAAGTTTGAAATGTTGTATGGAATAGCTTTAAGTTAATGAGGAGTGATACGTTTAGAATATGACGTATGGTTTCATTATATTGTAGGTAATATCTTGGTTTACTAGTGACAGGGCAATTAATTACCTAATTTTTTATAGCTGACGTTCAATACGTAACAATGTTTTTCATCATCTAGAGACCCTGAAACGTGAAGATCTAAAGCAATCTCTGAAGGTGATTGTTTACGATTACAGTAGTAAAAGCTAAAGTAGATTGAAAATGTAAAAATTAGTAAAAGGCTGTATACTCAAAACTTCCATTGCAAGTGGCAGTTGTGACACTAAAGATTTTGAAATATTAAGGAAACTAGGGGTAGAAATAACTTAATTTCCTAATAATTCTAAAACAATTAAAGGAAACACTTGGTAATGCGAATTACATCAAATTGCAAGTTAAAAAATATTGCAGGCGAGATTCGAACTACGAAAGCAATTGCAAGGGTTGCAGCAGGCCTCGCATAACCCGCCTGTTGGACTCAGTGCTTTAGACTGTTGTGAAGTGAACTTCTTAAGCCATCGTCATCGAGTTTCTGTCATTACACACGCAACAGAGAGGTATGAAGTGAGATGTTTAATATCAAATCAGGTGCACTATATCGACAATATAGCTAAATTAAGATATTGTTATAGTACTTAACGGTATTAGGCCGATATTCAGCATATAACGGACAAGGATAGATTCTGTGGCCGAAGCCGATTAAACCAAGACTAATAAACCCGAGTCAGTTATACGGATTGTCTTCAGGTACTAGGTACACACAGTAATTAGATACAGAGACAGTTTGTTGTCTTAAAATTTTAAACCGTTTCTGTATCTAGTCACCGTGTGTACCTAGTACCTGCAGACAATCTGTATGTAATATCGACCGTATGTTATTTAATAGTTCTCGTAATGTCTACTAAAATTTACCAATTTTAAAATTCGTTTTCAAAAAAATGAAAATAATATACGCATTTTGGTAATGTAGAAAAAGTTGTTAATTAAATAACATGGTTGTTAAATTTAAACGACTTGGCTGTTCTGGTTGACATTTCGATCAAACAGACAGTACTTATACCGGGTGGTTGATCATACCTCTGAACATATGCAATTTAAATGGCTTACCACGGTTATGCATATTCCTGCTCACCATTTTTATGAAAAAAAACGTGGTACTAAAATTAAAGAGAATAATTTTTCGCGTCGTTTAGTATTAAAAAATTCCCAAATATAAGTGAGGGAAATATCTAAATTTTAAAATTAATATTTTTATGCACAATTAACATTATCCAATAAGTTTTTAATACTAAACGACGCGGAAAATTATTCTCTTTAATTCAGTACTTCAGACTTCTGCATACAAAATAATCTTTTAACAATGAATGGATTTTTTAAACATAAGGACGCCCACAAGTATACAAGAGAGGTCAAAAGCAGAGGAGAAAGATCAATCATAGACTACGTACTAATCCAGAAAGCAAGCAGGGGTAAAGTAAAGAACGTAATAGTAAGAAGAGGAGCAGAAATTGGCAGTGATCACTATCTACTAGTATGTAAAATATGCTTGAGACCACACATCCCAGAAAGTAATAAACCAAGCAAAATAGATACATCAAACACCACACAAGAAGCAATAAAATCATACAAGTTAACAGATGGGAAAATAGCACAAAAATACAGAGAAAAACTTGAAACAAGGTTATTAAATACACAGAACTACATCCAAGGCAAAGATATAGAACTCAAGTGGAGCTGGTATAAGAAAGCAATGGTAGACACAGCTAGAGAGGTATGTGGTACAATACGAACAAATAGGAATAAACATACAAAGCAGTCGGCATGGTGGTCCGATGAAATCAAACGTGAGGTAAAACTCAAAAAAGACAAATGGAAGCAATACTTAAAAGAAAGCTATGAGAAATATAAGAAACAAAGAGCGGAAGTCAAAAATGCTGTAAGACTAGCAAAGAAAAAATTGTGGGAGGATTTCGGCGCTAAAATGGAAAAAGACCACCACACAAACCAAAAGCTCTTTTATAAGACTCTTAAGAATGCAAGAACGGCAAATCGACAACCTGGGACTAAGCAAGTCAAAGATAATAATGGGAAGGTTCTTACTGAAGGGAATCAAATAATGGACAGATGGAGGCAGTATTTCGAAGAACTCCTAAGCACGGAGGAAGTAGAGGAGGACGAGGAAGGGAAAACAGATGAAGACAAAGAAGATGACCAAGTGGCAGAAGAACTACAAGTAGAAGAGGTGTCAGAAGCGATAAAAGTACTTAAAAAAGGAAAAGCAGCAGGGTATGATCGAATAACCGGCGAAATGCTGAAGAATATGGGACCTATAGGATTAGAGACATTAACATCAATATTCAACCAAGCTTGGAAGGAAGGAAAAGTGCCACTGGATTGGAAAATTGGCATCATATTCCCAATCTTCAAAAAGGGTGATAAGCGGGAGTGTAAAAACTACAGAGGGATCACCCTACTGAGCGTACCATCAAAGATATATGAACGTATTTTGGAAAAGAAATTAATAAGGCAAATAGACGGATCATTAGAACAGTCGCAAAGCGGATTCCGAAAGGGGCGTAGTATAAACGACCATATTTTCACAATCAAACAAATTGCAGAAAAGTCCCTAGAAAGAAGTATTGAAATGTACCAAGCGTTTATAGACTTAGAGAAAGCCTTCGATAGAATCTCAAGAACCAAAGTCCGAAAAATCTTTAAAAAAAGAAAAGTGGAGCATAACCTAGTATCAGCTATAATGAGCCTGCACGAGGAGAACAAAAACTATATAAGAATGGACAATAGGCAATCAGAAGAATTTAAAGTAAATAGCGGACTAAGGCAGGGAGGAGTACTAAGCCCTATACTTTTCAACATAGTTCTAGACGACATAATGAAGGAAACAAGGGGAAAAACGGCAAAGATGTACATTGGACACAGACACATGAAGCCAATATACTTGGATGAATGTGCTTTTGCAGACGATCTAATAATATTCGGCCGAAATGAAAGAGATCTACAAAAAAACCTAAAAACCTGGAATAAAGCACTGATGTCAAGCAACATGAAAATAAATGTAGAAAAAACAAAAATAATGGTTACCGGTAGAGACAGTCCATACATAAACATTACATTGAATGGGAAGACACTAGAACAAGTAGATACGTTTAAATACCTAGGGGTAAACATTAGCAACAAAGGACAACACGAAGCGGAAATAAACTCAAGATTGGAAAATACATCTAGGCTATTCCACAGCTTACGAAATACATTCATAGGGAAAAGAGAGATCTCAGAGAAGACCAAAATAACAGTTTACAAAACTGTGTTTGTACCGACACTAGTATATGGTTGTGAAACGTGGGTCTTAACGACAGCCATGAAGAGTAAATTACAAGCAATGGAGATGAAATACCTCCGCAAAGTAGCTGGCGTCACCAGAAGGGACAAAATTAGGAATAGGGATATACGAAAAAGACTAAACGTGGAACCTGTATTAAAAATAGTCGAAGACCGAAAACTCACCTGGTTTGGACATCTCATTAGACTAGGAAACGAAAGACCGGTGAAACAAGCGTGGGAAGCAAGAAGACACGAGAAGAGACCGAAGGGAAGACCTAGGAAAACGTGGGACGACAGTGTGAGAGAGATATTGTCAGACAGAGGGATAAATATGGTACAGGCAAGAAATATGGCGAGCAACAGAAACGAGTGGAGAAAATTTATACATAACAACAGAAATCAATAGATTACATTATTCACCCTACACCCTTAAAGGGTAAACAGGGTTAGATTATATATATATATATATATATATAATTCAGTACTACTACCATTACTTCTTCAGAAGTATGACCAACCACCCGGTATAATAGAATAACATGTAAGTATGATAAAAAATTATTATATTGGCGCTTGCTAGCGTAAATTAAATTTGCTGAGGTAGACTTTATATGCAGTGACGTCACTTAAGGTGTTATTAACGTTGTTTTTTCTATGTATGTGTAGACTTGCTGGGTTCAATGTAAACTGATGTGAGAAAACAAAAAATCGCAGAAGTAATTTTTATTGGTGTGTTTTCTTATAAAGGTGTCCAGAAACTCTCCTGTCAAACTTATGGATGTTATAGAAAACGTTGAAACATAAAAGATTTGCAACTAACTTTTTCTATTAAATCCCTCCCTGACTAGTTATACCATCCTAAAGAGGGGTGGCTACATTAGAACTTTTAATGGACAAGAATTTGATTATACAAAAATATGTGCTTGAGAGCCTCGACACCATATGGCGGTATCTTTTTCAGCACTTTTAGTTTTCTCGTCAAACTCATTTTTGTGTAAAAAGTATAATACTTTGTGATGCACGGCACAGTTAATAAGCAAAGTGCGGCAAAATGTTCTGCATCATACTGTATTTTATTTTTTACACAAAAATGAGTTTGACGAGAAAACTAAAAGTGCTGAAAAAGATACCGCCATATGGTGTCGAGGCTCTCAAGCACATATTTTTGTATAATCAAATTCTTGTCCATTAAAAGTTCTAATGTAGCCACCCCTCTTTAGGATGGTATAACTAGTCAGGGAGGGATTTAATAGAAAAAGTTAGTTGCAAATCTTTTATGTTTCAACGTTTTCTATAACATCCATAAGTTTGACAGGAGAGTTTCTGGACACCTTTATAAGAAAACACACCAATAAAAATTACTTCTGCGATTTTTTGTTTTCTCACATCAGTTTACATTGAACCCAGCAAGTCTACACATACATAGAAAAAACAACGTTAATAACACCTTAAGTGACGTCACTGCATATAAAGTCTACCTCAGCAAATTTAATTTACGCTAGCAAGCGCCAATATAATAATTTTTTATCATACTTACATGTTATTCTATTATACCGGGTGGTTGGTCATACTTCTGAAGAAGTAATGGTAGTAGTACTGAATTATATATATATATATATATATATATATAATCTAACCCTGTTTACCCTTTAAGGGTGTAGGGTGAATAATGTAATCTATTGATTTCTGTTGTTATGTATAAATTTTCTCCACTCGTTTCTGTTGCTCGCCATATTTCTTGCCTGTACCATATTTATCCCTCTGTCTGACAATATCTCTCTCACACTGTCGTCCCACGTTTTCCTAGGTCTTCCCTTCGGTCTCTTCTCGTGTCTTCTTGCTTCCCACGCTTGTTTCACCGGTCTTTCGTTTCCTAGTCTAATGAGATGTCCAAACCAGGTGAGTTTTCGGTCTTCGACTATTTTTAATACAGGTTCCACGTTTAGTCTTTTTCGTATATCCCTATTCCTAATTTTGTCCCTTCTGGTGACGCCAGCTACTTTGCGGAGGTATTTCATCTCCATTGCTTGTAATTTACTCTTCATGGCTGTCGTTAAGACCCACGTTTCACAACCATATACTAGTGTCGGTACAAACACAGTTTTGTAAACTGTTATTTTGGTCTTCTCTGAGATCTCTCTTTTCCCTATGAATGTATTTCGTAAGCTGTGGAATAGCCTAGATGTATTTTCCAATCTTGAGTTTATTTCCGCTTCGTGTTGTCCTTTGTTGCTAATGTTTACCCCTAGGTATTTAAACGTATCTACTTGTTCTAGTGTCTTCCCATTCAATGTAATGTTTATGTATGGACTGTCTCTACCGGTAACCATTATTTTTGTTTTTTCTACATTTATTTTCATGTTGCTTGACATCAGTGCTTTATTCCAGGTTTTTAGGTTTTTTTGTAGATCTCTTTCATTTCGGCCGAATATTATTAGATCGTCTGCAAAAGCACATTCATCCAAGTATATTGGCTTCATGTGTCTGTGTCCAATGTACATCTTTGCCGTTTTTCCCCTTGTTTCCTTCATTATGTCGTCTAGAACTATGTTGAAAAGTATAGGGCTTAGTACTCCTCCCTGCCTTAGTCCGCTATTTACTTTAAATTCTTCTGATTGCCTATTGTCCGTTCTTATATAGTTTTTGTTCTCCTCGTGCAGGCTCATTATAGCTGATACTAGGTTATGCTCCACTTTTCTTTTTTTAAAGATTTTTCGGACTTTGGTTCTTGAGATTCTATCGAAGGCTTTCTCTAAGTCTATAAACGCTTGGTACATTTCAATACTTCTTTCTAGGGACTTTTCTGCAATTTGTTTGATTGTGAAAATATGGTCGTTTATACTACGCCCCTTTCGGAATCCGCTTTGCGACTGTTCTAATGATCCGTCTATTTGCCTTATTAATTTCTTTTCCAAAATACGTTCATATATCTTTGATGGTACGCTCAGTAGGGTGATCCCTCTGTAGTTTTTACACTCCCGCTTATCACCCTTTTTGAAGATTGGGAATATGATGCCAATTTTCCAATCCAGTGGCACTTTTCCTTCCTTCCAAGCTTGGTTGAATATTGATGTTAATGTCTCTAATCCTATAGGTCCCATATTCTTCAGCATTTCGCCGGTTATTCGATCATACCCTGCTGCTTTTCCTTTTTTAAGTACTTTTATCGCTTCTGACACCTCTTCTACTTGTAGTTCTTCTGCCACTTGGTCATCTTCTTTGTCTTCATCTGTTTTCCCTTCCTCGTCCTCCTCTACTTCCTCCGTGCTTAGGAGTTCTTCGAAATACTGCCTCCATCTGTCCATTATTTGATTCCCTTCAGTAAGAACCTTCCCATTATTATCTTTGACTTGCTTAGTCCCAGGTTGTCGATTTGCCGTTCTTGCATTCTTAAGAGTCTTATAAAAGAGCTTTTGGTTTGTGTGGTGGTCTTTTTCCATTTTAGCGCCGAAATCCTCCCACAATTTTTTCTTTGCTAGTCTTACAGCATTTTTGACTTCCGCTCTTTGTTTCTTATATTTCTCATAGCTTTCTTTTAAGTATTGCTTCCATTTGTCTTTTTTGAGTTTTACCTCACGTTTGATTTCATCGGACCACCATGCCGACTGCTTTGTATGTTTATTCCTATTTGTTCGTATTGTACCACATACCTCTCTAGCTGTGTCTACCATTGCTTTCTTATACCAGCTCCACTTGAGTTCTATATCTTTGCCTTGGATGTAGTTCTGTGTATTTAATAACCTTGTTTCAAGTTTTTCTCTGTATTTTTGTGCTATTTTCCCATCTGTTAACTTGTATGATTTTATTGCTTCTTGTGTGGTGTTTGATGTATCTATTTTGCTTGGTTTATTACTTTCTGGGATGTGTGGTCTCAAGCATATTTTACATACTAGTAGATAGTGATCACTGCCAATTTCTGCTCCTCTTCTTACTATTACGTTCTTTACTTTACCCCTGCTTGCTTTCTGGATTAGTACGTAGTCTATGATTGATCTTTCTCCTCTGCTTTTGACCTCTCTTGTATACTTGTGGGCGTCCTTATGTTTAAAAAATCCATTCATTGTTAAAAGATTATTTTGTATGCAGAAGTCTGAAGTACTGAATTAAAGAGAATAATTTTCCGCGTCGTTTAGTATTAAAAACTTATTGGATAATGTTAATTGTGCATAAAAATATTAATTTTAAAATTTAGATATTTCCCTCACTTATATTTGGGAATTTTTAATACTAAACGACGCGAAAAATTATTCTCTTTAATTTTAGTACCACGTTTTTTTTCATAAAAATGGTGAGCAGGAATATGCATAACCGTGGTAAGCCATTTAAATTGCATATGTTCAGAGGTATGATCAACCACCCGGTATAAGTACTGTCTGTTTGATCGAAATGTCAACCAGAACAGCCAAGTCGTTTAAATTTAACAACCATGTTATTTAATTAACAACTTTTTCTACATTACCAAAATGCGTATATTATTTTCATTTTTTTGAAACGAATTTTAAAATTGGTAAATTTTAGTAGACATTACGAGAACTATTAAATAACATACGGTCGATATTACATACAGATTGTCTGCAGGTACTAGGTACACACGGTGACTAGATACAGAAACGGTTTAAAATTTTAAGACAAACAAACTGTCTCTGTATCTAATTACTGTGTGTACCTAGTACCTGAAGACAATCCGTATAACTGACTCGGGTTTATTAGTCTTGGTTTAATCGGCTTCGGCCACAGAATCTATCCTTGTCCGTTATATGCTGAATATCGGCCTAATACCGTTAAGTACTATAACAATATCTTAATTTAGCTATATTGTCGATATAGTGCACCTGATTTGATATTAAACATCTCACTTCATACCTCTCTGTTGCGTGTGTAATGACAGAAACTCGATGACGATGGCTTAAGAAGTTCACTTCACAACAGTCTAAAGCACTGAGTCCAACAGGCGGGTTATGCGAGGCCTGCTGCAACCCCTTGCAATTGCTTTCGTAGTTCGAATCTCGCCTGCAATATTTTTAACTTGCAATTTGATGTAATTCGCATTACCAAGTGTTTCCTTTAATTGTTTTAGAATTATTAGGAAATTAAGTTATTTCTACCCCTAGTTTCCTTTAATATTTCAAAATCTTTAGTGTCACAACTGCCACTTGCAATGGAAGTTTTGAGTATACAGCCTTTTACTAATTTTTACATTTTCAATCTACTTTAGCTTTTACTACTGTAATCGTAAACAATCACCTTCAGAGATTGCTTTAGATCTTCACGTTTCAGGGTCTCTAGATGATGAAAAACATTGTTACGTATTGAACGTCAGCTATAAAAAATTAGGTAATTAATTGCCCTGTCACTAGTAAACCAAGATATTACCTACAATATAATGAAACCATACGTCATATTTCTAAACGTATCACTCCTCATTAACTTAAAGCTATTCCATACAACATTTCAAACTTCGAGGTATTGTAGTTGCCTATCCTGAATTGTCAAGTTGGCAAGTTGCTTATCTTGTCTGTCGTTTGCCAAATTGTGCTGTTGCATAAATCTTGTTGGTTGCTATGTGAAACAAATGCTTGAAGTAGCATTTTCCATTATTTGGGCTTTTCGCTTGCATCAATTTTTGAGAAAGCAATATTGTGTTACGGCTTTGTTTACCTAAATTGGCTGATGTCCTTGAAAGAAGTGTTGTTGGTATTTTTTCAAAAACATACATTTTCTGGAGTTAAAACTGGTACTCAGTACATCTCAATTAAAGGCTTTACCTTTCTTTTATATTAATTGTTTCGATTCTGTGCGTCCCGATTTTTTATATGCAGTGACGTCACTTAAGGTGTTATTAACGTTGTTTTTTCTATGTATGTGTAGACTTGCTGGGTTCAATGTAAACTGATGTGAGAAAACAAAAAATCGCAGAAGTAATTTTTATTGGTGTGTTTTCTTATAAAGGTGTCCAGAAACTCTCCTGTCAAACTTATGGATGTTATAGAAAACGTTGAAACATAAAAGATTTGCAACTAACTTTTTCTATTAAATCCCTCCCTGACTAGTTATACCATCCTAAAGAGGGGTGGCTACATTAGAACTTTTAATGGACAAGAATTTGATTATACAAAAATATGTGCTTGAGAGCCTCGACACCATATGGCGGTATCTTTTTCAGCACTTTTAGTTTTCTCGTCAAACTCATTTTTGTGTAAAAAGTATAATACTTTGTGATGCACGGCACAGTTAATAAGCAAAGTGCGGCAAAATGTTCTGCATCATACTGTATTTTATTTTTTACGCAAAAAATATTAGTTCTACGAAAAAGCTAGTATGATCTAAAAACCTTTTAAATAAATAATAATTTTCGTTCTATATCGTTTTATAATCAAATTTACGTTCGTTAAAATTTTTTCCTAAAACATTTATAGGGGTTGCCAATTTCAAAAAATCTCTTCAAAGAATTTACCTTGAGTTGTATTTGGAAAGATTATTCAACAGTACAGACAGCGTTAGATCATACAAGTACAGACACTCATGCCAATAATAAGATAATTTTAATATTATACAGGGACTATCCCAATCCTGATGTGGTAAAGTAGTGGCGCCATGTGTTGGTAATATCAGAAAGTACTAGCCAGGAGCATTCTCGGTCATTCAAATGGAATTTTGACATCAAAGGAACCGGCAGTGAGTGGTCTACGTGTTTGACTTATGTTCGCTGTTATATATATATGATTTAGAGTTTACCGTGTGCGACGACAAAGTTTTTTAACATTTCCCCACTATTAATTCAATATTGGAACTTCCAAAGCGATCATTATTCACCTTTAGAACTAGCCGATTTGCAAACTTACTTTGACGTTTTGGTGAAATGTCAGTCAAAGGCTACTCACTAAATTGAATTCATCAAAACCAATAGCGATAGCATGAAAACCTGGTAACATTAAGTGTTTTCGAATACAATAAATTTTGATTTGCCATTTCCGAGTAATTGACCAATAACAATGATTCGTTTATCACAGTCTTCAATAATCAGTAAAATTACAAAACCTAATTTTAACTCCCCCCCCCCCTTCCTTAGAATATTTAAAAGAAAAAAAGAAGTTTGACAAGAGAATTTTTTGTGTAAATCAACTTGCAGGAAGAATTATAAATGAAGCAAATACAGATGTGGCAGGTGCTTCAGAGGATGCGCGGAAGGCAAGTCTCCAATCTTGCGGAACTGCCAGGCACACCTCACAAATAAAGCTGGTTGACTTAAGTTTCGAGATTTCAGTGAATTGACGGTTGATTAAGCCACGGATACAAATTTTATCGCGCCCTACGATCAGCATTTTGAGTTACCAGAAAACCAATTATCGTACATCATCGAGTAGACCCTTTTCTCATGATCTGGCCCTAGTCAATTGCACACCATCTTGCATTGGGGTCACGCTAGGTCACGGCAGGTCCCATCGTGAACGTAATTAATATTTCAAAATCGGGCCCTGAACGTGAGTGAACGTGAGCGACTATTTCCAAGGCGTGATTCACGCTTCACGTTAAATATTTAGTAACTAATAAAAGACTTCAGAGTGTCCCGCTCCCCCGCTGGCCATCCCTGTGGAAGATCTCGAGCTGGAGCGGGAGGTCATTGTACTTCTGTGTGGTAGCCTGCAGCGACAAAGCTTCGCACCTCTGTTGTGTTGTAAATGTTGTGTCTACAGTCAATCGCGTGTCAGCGTCTATAGGCAATCAAGTAGAAATTACTTTTAGTTCCTCGAACAGAAAAGTACTTTTAAAACCAAGAATTAAAAGTGTTCCCTGACAACATATACCTTCTTGTACTCGTATCTGTAATGGAAACGTCAATTCCATTGTCAGCTTTTGGTATTAAAAGTAATGTCTTCGAAGACTTTGCAAGATATGTTTTACGAGAAATCAGTATTTATCTTTTGTTGTAAGCTCTTGTAGTCAATTTTCATTTATTTCTTTTTGTGTCTACTACTCTGATTGCAACATATCACGTAAATTATATTACGTGTAAACCATATTTTATTTTAGAGTTTTTGGTTGTGTTGCTGGTTCTTCACTAGTTTTAAATTTGAACATTCTGGTTTATCTGAATTTTCAAATAAAATCTGCAGGCCATGTCGTGAGTGGAGGGTCACGCCGTGAACGTGAGTGTTTAAGGCAAACATGAAACTTGCGTAACGTGAATGAATACTCACTGACGCGACCATCTTTATACTGTACTTCTGAACTTTTTGTTTGCCTGTAGTTCTTATCCGTTTTTTCGTCCTGTCTGTTTCCACTCTTGTTTCAGTAGCGTAAGTTAATATAAACCTAATGTAGATTTTACTTTCTGTTCTTTGGTATTTGTTTTTCAAAAATTATATTCCGCAAGTATTCTAATGTATCTTAAACTCTTACTTCCTAATACAGCTATATCTCTCTAGTATATGATGCTGAAGTAGTTAACAATGTTAACTTGCTCGATGAAGCTGTCGTTTATCATAAGCTTGCATCATATCGGATCTCTTGATATCACCATTGACTTAGTTTTTGCTACTGCTATTTGCATACTATATTTTCTGCAGTTATTTTAAATATAACAAAAATCTGTTTCTACGACTGCTCTGAAAATAGCCAAAAAACACCATTAACTAACTCTGAAAACCTTACATTTCACAAAGCGACATCGATGTCGTGTGTGTGTGTGTTTGTGTGTGAGCAGAATATCTCAAAAATAAAAATAGGTATGACGTTGAAACGTCATATATAAGTTTTGTGTACTATCTAAATGCTACAGCAAACTTTTGAAAAAAATCGCATAACCGGAAGTGTGGTGTTTACTCTTGTGATTTTTCAGGTTTTTCAAAAACAGCTCTAAGGATTTTTTTCAAAATTTACATTTTTGTTACATTTTTAAAGTGTATTGATGTGAGAAAGGTACTTTTCCAGTTGAATACCTCTAAATGGTGTTCTTTTGTTTTTTTAGTAACTCCTATTTTAAATAGAACACCCGGTATATTATTAAATTTTATAGAAAATTTTTCTTTTCAACTAACGCTCTATTTTGTACGGTTTCTGTAGAATTTGTAATTTTTGAAAAATTTTGACAAATGCTTAAAAATTAAAAATCTAATTTTTGGTTAATTATAAGATCAATGTAATAGAAATTTGTGATCGTATATCACACCAGATTTTTTTAGTTTATGTTCTTTTGTTTTAGCAGGTTGTATCATCTTTCAATCTGCTTCTCTCAACAGCGTTTGTATGGTCCATAAAGCGCAGAAAAGATGGTTTGATCAACTCGATAGTTTTTTCAATTATTTGTCAAAGAATGAATATGACATCTATTGTCGATCTGTTGTGTCTCACGCCCAACTCTTGTATATAAATAAACCGTAAATACTCGTAACGCGATTACCGGTATGTTTATGGTTTGGCTAATGGTTACACATCTACAAATACGAATATGCTCACAGTGCAATATGTTTTCAGATCAGAAATCCTGTTCGCAAGAAGGCTCCTCCTGAATGTACATCTGAAAGTACTGCAGCACCTGTTGCTGCTGTTAATGCTGGAATATCTAAAAAGCTAGCTAGTAAAACATATGGTATCCCAAAAACTTGTTTATGTACCACGGCATTATAAAGTACTGTTTATGACAGTTTCGCGGCAATAAAGTAGCTCTTTATAATACTAGTAAAATAAAGTATCCTTTATTTACGGCTGTTATGGCCCTATGGCCTATAAAGTTGCTAAGCAGTATAACAAGCACCAACAATGTAGTATAGCAACACCAACAATCTGCATAGTAACCATAGCACACCAAAACTCCATAGCTCCAAAATAAAATAAAACGTTGTACGTAAATTTTAAGCTCTCCGCTTGGGGTTGCGCTTGAAACATTCCCTCGTGCTATAATCTATTGATTATGCCCTTAATACAGAAATAACTATAACGTCAGCTGTCAATTTCAAGATAAATGAGCGTCAGTGTCAAAATAGATGCTTGTCATAATGCATCAAAGTACTCTAATGTCAATTTTTTTCTGTCACAAAATAGCCATCTAATTTATAAACTCGATTTCTTCAGCAGTGGAACATGAAGTTCTGTATTCAACTAGTACATAATATAACTTTAAATACTCGTCTCTTTTATTGACCCCCCTCTCAGAATTTGCTTGGCTATAAAAGAGACTCCTCAAATCAAGTCCTACATTATGTAATTGTTATATGAATAGCTATTATTACGAAGATTAAAAAATCAAGAAATATTCTACGGTTGGTAACTTTAGACCAGTATTTTCCAAGGAAAATAAAAATCTCTGATGAATCGTTTAATTGGTATGGAGATTTCATTTTATACTAACGCCATTTGATGTTAAGCGTATTACATCTTGAAAAAAGTTAAAATGTCTCGTTCATTCAATAAAACTAAAAGTAGCAGGTGAAAATAGCTAAGTGGATTTTTAATAAGAAATTCTCAATTAACCTTACATAAACCAGAAGCCACTAGCATGAATAGAGCACTGGGATTCAATAAGACAGAAGTGACAATTTTTTCAAATATTAAAGAATAGTACGGAAAAATTTAACTTTAAAGCTGAAAATATTGATAATTATGATGAATCGGGAATAAGCAAAATCCGTGCAAAATATTAGCTCAAAAGGGAATAAAACAACTTGGAATAATTGTCAGTGCAGAAAGGGGGTCCAATATAACCATAATCTGTGCTGTTTCAGCCACTGGATAAAACTACATCCCTCCATTATTTTTATTCCCTCGAAAAAGAATGTCCCCATTATTAATCAAATGACGTTCACTTGGAACTCTACAGCAGAAACAGTTCTGGATAGATAGTGATTTTCTTATTTACCTGAGTCATTTCATTAAATATGTAAAGTTCAGTAAGGAAAGGTCAGTTTTACTGATACTTACTGGTTACATTAGCCATAAACAATTACCAGCAATCTTAAAAGCAAGAGGAAATAACATAGTGTTAATAACTATAAAAAGAAAAAAGGAAACTTCAGGCATTCTTGCAAGCACACTCAACAAAAATACTTAAAAAAAACAAGAAAAAATGTAACTTCGAAAAGAAAAAAGAAGTGAAAAGAGAACAGAATTATGGAGTAAACCAAATAAAACAAACATAATTGATAGCAGTGAAGATGAAGAAAGCATTGGAGAGGGTGAAGACTGTGAATGCCTGTACTGTAATGTACTCTTCACCAAGAGCAAGGCATAAAATGGGTGGATAAGATGTCAGAAATGCACTAGATGGGCTCATGAAGCATACAGTGGGGCATATGACTTTGATGGCGTATTTATTTGTGACATTTGTCGTTATTAATATAATTATATCTGCACTTATTTTGTATTTTACTTGCTTTTATAGGTACTCCATTTCTACTGGGGCATAGAAAATCATATACACGTATTCAAGAAAATAACACACCTATTACTGTAAAAGTTTCAGTTTTTTTGCATTTAAGTAAATATTTGACATATTCTGAACATGCCTATGCGTTTTTATTAACATCCAATAAAAAATACGAAAATAATAACATGAATTCTGTTAGTGGGTATTCGTTGCCCCGCCCTCGCCTATCTGCTTCTACATTTTCAGATGTCAGTGATCTTACATCCAGGATTTGTGATGGATGGAAGTTTCTCTTAGTTACGTATTAGGTATACAGTCAAGCATCGAATGTTGATTGTGTGTATTAAAGCAATTAAACCATGCATGTTTATGTTGACTTTTATGGAAAACAATGCGCTGATAATTCCTAGTTCATATATATGTATATGTCGCAGGCGTTTTGCATAATTTGTGTTTACCGGCATTTTTAACAAAGTATTCAATCTTTGCAAAGTGACGGTTTAATTTCAGTCATTTTGCAAACTGCCTTGTTGCTACCAGGTAAAATGAAGAAATACGTAATTGTTCAATATAACTAAATGTGTAGGCAGTTTGTAAATGTATGAAACATAAATGTTGCATAATTGAAATATTGCGGTTTGATTTGGTCAAAATATCGGTCAATCACTACCACTATAAATACTAGGAAGTAAGAATCCTCTCTAACCAAATACATTTTCAATTACAGTAAAAAATGTAAGTCTTGCGCTATCTTTATAGCCCCGATCTTTTTGAGGGCATGACAATTGATAGAACAGTGAATACAACAGTTGAATTAGCATCCTTGTTGGAAAAACGTATGAACTGTAGTCAAAGAACCTTAGAGGCAAATAATTTATTTTATGTCCTACCAGTACATTAATTGAAATTAATGACTCTATTTTAAGGTATCTTAGATACAAAATAACGCTCCAGGGCAATTATTTTCTTCATAAGAACACTAGGGTTATTATGAAAAATTAACAGTATTTGTTTCCATGGATACAACTTTATTATGCATCACTGTCACAATGAAAATTAATGACAGCTCAGCTAATGTCACAAATCTAACATAGATCAGCTAACTAGATACTATATCATAGTAATTATATGAATTGAATTATGAATATGAATTAGGTAAGAAAATTGGTAGGACATAAAACCTTGAAGGCACCACGGGCATTATGAGCTAAGAGCCCGCGATTGTTGTACACACCTCGGGCCACAGCCCTCGGTTAGTACACTAACAACCTTGGGCTCTTATTTTACTCATAATGCCCTTAGTACCTTAATAACTATAATAACATATTTATTTATGCAAACTGAGCTGTTATGGCGTTTTAAAAAGACCCGCCAGTTACATACTTGGAACTGCTTTGAAGCTTAAAGACAAGCTTGCTTCCTGTTGTCCCACATAGGATACCCAAATAATATGCCGTGAATCAGCACCTATGTGTGTTTCTACACGTTGATTTTATCAAAAGAATAAAGGACATATTTAGTAATTAACAGTTAGATATTAAATATGTAAATTCCGTTTATTATTTAAAACCATCTTGCAAATTTTTCCGATGTTTGTCTCGTGCCATGTTTATATTCGTCATTATGTGTACCCCCTACAACTGGCCTGGCTTTGAAAAACCCTGCTTTATGCCAAACCCTTTCATTTGCAGTAGCAAAATCTCTCCTCATCAATATGTAACCCTTTCCCTTGCCGTCTTAACAAAAATAAGGCCCAATTGACTTTTCCACCAGTAATGCAGCTCCACACAGTTACTTTGACATGATATTGTACATGTTCGTCATAGAAACAAAATATGAAAAGCTACTCATAACTCCCAAGGGACTTGTCAAATTATTTCTCCCTCAAACTCATGGTAACAATGCAACCACAATTAACATCTTAGCAACCATACAATGAGGCAATCCTTGATGTTACTTACATATTCTAATTTTAAATGTCATTATAACATTTTGAAATTTCATACTATTTTTACGAATAAACATATTCATATCTCCCTTAATGCATAAATATCTATTTTAGGTTCATAGTGGCCTTACCGTATTGCAGGGGCTTTTAGTTGTCTATAGGTAAAATTGTTTGTGTTATCTTTGTCTTATATAGCAACAAGAGCAAGTCTTTTACCAAAATTCACTGTATAGCTCGTTTTCTTGTCGACGTTGAGTTTTCCACAATAGCCGCACATACTATACAGCTTATAGAGTCTAGATTGGCTCTCAAGGTAATGGCCTACCTTGAAAGGTGCTATGATCATATTTAATTTCACTGAATTGGCAATATGTGGAAAGCAGTAATTGTCAAACATACAAAGTTTGGTTATATTTTAAATGACAAGTAACCATAAGCGGTGGGTGGAGGGATTTTGTTTGCGCAGTGACTAATGTCATATGACAGATTCTTTGTGTTTTAAAGTATGAAAATTACTGTTGCTGTTGATTTTGTTAATTCTGTTATTTTGTTATTGATATTGTTGCTGTTGCTACTTTTGTGTGTGTTGTTAATTCTGTTTTGAAATGCGCCATGCCACAATGTTGAGTACGCCTCTGATTTATTGTGTCATTTCACTTAAATAAGGTTAACAGTTTAATGTCAACGTGATAGATGTCAAAAGTGTTACCAATACAAAGCTTGGAAATTACTAGATTCGAGCATTCGTTCCGATTTTCACAGCGCTTCAATCTAGAATCTGTAAGCTGTTGTTACGATCATTTTGTAGTTCCGCATGCAATATTTCAAATAATTAATTAGATTCCACTATTACCATCTATTCCTAAATATCCAGTACATTTTTATCTAACTGGTTAGGCAACCCTATCAATATCTTTAACAATTTTTTAGCAAGCTACAGTTATATCCTTATCAATTTAAACCACACTTTCCATTCCCCAGTTCTCCTGACAGTTGATAAGTTGAATTAGATTGTTTTTGGAAAATTTTCGGCAATTCCATGCCAGTCCTGGTTCGAATAAGTTGGTCGCTCCTCATGGAGACTTTGGGGCCCCGCTCTTCGTTCTAGACTGCACTTTTGACTACTCTTCAACTCAAGGTTTGTTGTCTACGGTTTCCTCCTTTTAGCTCCGTAATCTACCTGAAAATTTGTATTTTTAGCTCTCTTATTACGTAACCACCTGAAATCCCTTTTTCGCGTACCACCTGGAATCGTTTTATTTTACCACCTGGGTTTACATTACTTTCTGGAGTTCTTGTTCTTTTAATGCGTGGGACCATTCCTGACATTTGGGGCCCATGCTGTGCACGTGCGAGATGTGCTAACCCTGTTTTGGCTGTTTGCTCCCCCGGCTATCGATGCTCCTGGAACTAGGATCTTCCGCCGCTCGTTGCGAGGCTTCGCCATGGCTCGCACCTGGCCTTGCTGCTCGGCAAACTAGAGTGGTGTTAGCTTGGTATGTCTCAACTTTGGAGAGGTGCGATACAAGGATTTGTCTGCGTTGAGAACCTAGCGCCCATTCTCTTATTATCTCTTTCGGCTTTGCTGGAACCCCGACCCTCAAGAGTTAGCCAACCTAGGCCGATATTTACCAGCTGGCAAAACACCTAGTACAACTTTCGCCAACAGGTAAAGGCCGCCCTTCGCCATTCTGCGTTACACTGTACACGATCTATATTGTCCCTCGAATCGCTTCTTCAGTCTTCCAGCATGGAGTGCATCAGCCATAGTTCCAGTTCAAATTGAGCAGCCAGCCACCGAAATATCTTTGCTGATGGAACTATACGTCTACTGTGTTTTCCGCAAAATTCTCTGACAAAATAACTGACATTTTTTGATAACAAAAATCACGATTTCTGCACGTCCTAAGTTTGTCTATTTTTCAATTGACAAGTTTCCTGGGTTATGTCAACTAGAAACAAACTCACAGCGACTTCTCATAGTGGACTCTATTTTGTGCCACTTTGTATAAGTTCCCATAAAAGTTATCTCTTTCACTTCGAAGCTTGCTGACGTCTGGTACTGTTACAGTTTAAAACGGTCATTAAGACCCTCGATGAATTTAATAAGCTAAACTCGCCCCCTGCGTGCCCTTTCCAGCCCTTTGTTTCCGGCTAAGAACCCAGTTGGGAGGGGGGTTCGATCGACTTGGCACAGTTCAGGACGAGGCGCTATTATTTAGGATGTTTATGATGATACAATCAAGAGAAAAATCGACGGGCGCCACAACGTTTGGAAATGTTACACTCAACTTAACAGGCAGTTGGCCAAAAGCCGAAATCCAACTGCTGTTGTTTCGCGTCGCTACCCCTGGAAGCTATTCCACAGCCGTAGAAACTTTTCACCTACCTTTGGTGATCCTCCCTGCGGTTGCTTGGGCACTGTACAAACAAATACACACGCAAAACAAACCCAAAGGTTTCCTACACATCTAAATAACCACAGATCAATAAAGCGCATGAGGTAACTTAAATCACTATCGTCTATTGATTTTGAATAGGTACACAAATTTGGACAGGCAGTGTACTGAGGTGAATATAGGGGTTAGTAAACGTTTAACAGCATTTCGTTATAATGTAATAAAGATAGAATGTCAACTTGAATCTTTCGTGACTTTAATTCAAGCTACTACTGTCATAGGATACCCGTTTGGGTTTTCCTGCACTTGAATTCAAGTCACCACCGTTCTATTCTCAAAGCGAACGATACGACTTTAATAATGCCAGGCACAAATTGGCATACCTTGTCAAATAATGTTTTCGTTACGCACAACACTTTCAGTAGATTAGCACTTTTAAATATAACAATTTACAGTACCTTTTCGGGGAATTGCTCCAGCAACACAGAATCACTTGAAGACAGGAGGGGAATGCCTCACCTATGGGTTAAGTGCGTTGTTACGTGAAGATGCTTACAAATGGAGTTGATCAAACGTACAACGGGGTGGCCGACAGCATTCCGAGGTAGATGTGTAGCAGAATCCTTACTGGGAAGTTTTGAGAATGGATCGGTACGACAAAACGACGATGATCTACCCTGTAATATGCTTTAGACGCACTCTCCTTTGAAAATCTGCTTTTAACAGCGTTTTAAGGTACACAACGGTACGACACTAAACACGAGCGAGCATCATTTTTGTTTACACGGCCCGTAGAGCCAAGGCTCACCCCCTCTTAAAACGATAAGGGTTTTTACGAGCACTAATTAACCACTACGTTCGGTCAGGTGGTCTAAGACACACCGCCCACTGGTCACAAACCCCAACTCAGAATTTGGTCATAACGCCCAACTTCGATTCCGGTTACAACGCCCAACTTGGTCACAACGCCCAACTTCGACTTTGGTCATAACGCCCAACTTTTTTTTAAGCACATTTTCATATAAATTTCGGGCTAGATTCAAGTTCATAGCTGAAGACGTGCAAGCACCCAAGTAAGTGTGCAGACCTTATACTTCCATATATGTATTTGGTAATTGAATACTGTTGAACTTTAATTATTTTTAGTCCAACGTGGTCGGGTTACAAGTCAATAAAAAGATTAGGCTCACATACATTTTGAAAAATATATTGTAGTCGAAACTGTTGAAATGTCTGGAATTATTTCAAGTCGCGCCTTTTTTGGAGCGTTGGTCAAGTAAGATTGTCTGCAGCGGAGATGTGCATACATTTATTTATACACACTTACGTTTTTGATATCTGTTTCCATATATGTTCTCACGAGAATTTGGCTATAGCAGTGAAGTAAATTTCTTTTTCCAATACATATTTATAAATCTGTATTGTATCTGCGCAAATCTTCATGGTAAAGCAACATTTTAATGATGAGGATGGACAAAGTGTTACTTTATTCACTAGTGAATAAAGTAGTCAATAATCCATAGAAACTTACAAAATACAAACATGTTGGTACTAGTACACAACCAAGTACTCTGATTACATAGTTAAAATTATTTTTCTACGACCACTACTAAAAGTAGGCCTTTTAGCACTAGCTTGTTTCACTAAAAATGACGTGTTATAAATCAGCGTGTTAAAATGAAATCAGCTGTTTACTTTTAGCACATGTGCTAAAAGTAAACAGCTGGTGTTGGATTTAAAATTTTAAACTGGAAGTGAGGTTATAAAGTTATTTTAGTTACTTCTTTCTTTAGAGGTAAAGTGTTTTTAAATAATTAAAGCATTATGTAATGAATAAAGTAAAAGGTGTACTATTATAATTACCTTTGATAACTATCTTTGACAGCTACCGGCTGCAGAAACAGTCACCTGCGCCGTCAAGGCCATCTCTTTACTATGACAGTTATAATTTGTCATAGTAAGGAGATGGCCTTGACGGCCTAACTCATAGTTAGCTGTGGCATTATGAGAAAGAGGATTTTTTCCCATTTCAGTGACATATATCGTATGGGATCGATGTAATCCTTTTCACTACTTTATAGCAACAATTCACAATTTTTAATATTTCGTCGTTTTCTAGTTGAAGTATTGCGCCATTTAGAATATACGTAATTAAACAAAATTTTTGCGTTGTTACAATACTACCGTTTGATTGACAGGATTAATCACATGATTGATTGCGGTATATAATTTATGTTATAGTCTCCTTCATACATTTGGACACATGGAAATTTGTTTCGATATTCATTCATCAGAACAATTTATTCTCCATTAAAACCTCTGCAGCATCCCAAATTAAAAATGCACTCGCAAAAATGCATTTCACCTGCTTGCGACGCTAATGAATTATTTGACACTGACAATTTACAATTGTCAGATTTAAAAGGTTTTGTTTTTTTCCATAACCAAATTAATAGGCTCTACCAACCTCTTTGGGAACAACTTAGAAGTGACTAAATATTTTGCCTGTTAATGACGGATATGCGCGTCGACCAATAGCGACGAAGACATCCCATGGCCACACTGGCTTGTATATAGTCACTGTAGAAAGGACTAAAGTGCCTTTATATGAGACAGTGGC
Organism: Agriotes lineatus; assembly: GCA_940337035.1. Taxonomy (NCBI): domain Eukaryota; kingdom Metazoa; phylum Arthropoda; class Insecta; order Coleoptera; family Elateridae; genus Agriotes; species Agriotes lineatus. The sequence goes on from CALNHX010006785.1 coordinate 22,607, forward strand.
GACAATACAACTAAACCACGCCCCCGCCGCCATATTCAGGCAAATTTGTAACGGGTGTTCATTTAAATTCGTAATCAGTCGCCTGTGATACGTGTTTTACGTTTGGCAGTACTGAAAACATTTGAGATTTGCAGATTAAGATTTGCGTCAGTCTGTGTCAAATAACAAACAAAACCTAACCTACTAACCTCGAATTTGACATAGACTGACAATACACTTCAGTACTGCCATAAGTAAAACACGTATCACAGGCGATTTAGCCTAAACATTGCGGTTAAAACCACGTGATCTAGGGAGCCAATTAAACATAGGACACTCCATTGTCGCCACTGTCTATACCGTGTGTCCACAGGAGTACGCACCATAAGAGATAAGATAATGCTAATAGAATATAAATATCGCAGTGCAGTGACCACATTCCTTTTCTTGTACCATTTATAACAATATCAAATCTCATTGTCCACAGGAGTACGCACCATAGAGATAAGATAATGCCAATAGAATATAAATATCAACCAGTGCTGTGTGCAACGTCCCTTTTCTTGTACCATTTATAACAATATCAAATCTCATTAAATCATATAAACTGTCACAAGTAACATTTGTTTCATACAAGGGCGAGTCAGAAGCCAGAAAACAACGTTTTAGCGTGCCGGCGATCACAGCATTAGCCGATCTTTCTATTCTATTAGGTTATCCCTATGGTGCGTCCTCCTGTGGACACAAGGTATAAAGTCACTGTAGAAAGGAATGGACGCCGAGTCCATCAATGGTCCCGGGTGGTGTAGCTTAAACAAGCGCCCACGTACGATCAGAAGAGTTAAGCAACGCTCTCTCAGGTAGGAACTTGGATGGGAATTTCACGGCTGCTTCACTCGGCGCCTTATGGTACGGGTGCCACGGAAATGGTTGGTCCCGGATGTTCAAATATCATCATGACAGTTGTTAGTGGGGTTGGAATTCCCCATAAAATGTACAGCGACGCCTATAATTGCCCTAACGACTGTTGGCTGAATACGAAATATATAAAATGAAATAAATGGGCAAATTAGAGAACTAATTAACGAAATCTGTGCCCAATGATAAACGGGCGCAGGTAGCGCTTTTGCAAGGAAGAAAAGTGCCTTAGGGCCAAACTGGAGTAACAGATGTCGTTCTTTGTCCCCTAATTGCTCGCGGGACCCAATTCTGTCTGGAAATTAGCCCAAATTTCGGGACGTTGCCCCAACGGCTAGGCCGTTTGAACGCGAAAGCGCAGTTTCGTCCAGAAAAACGTCGAGAGTCCTAACAGTACATACAGGGTGTCCCGCAAATCCCACTAAAGCTTCAGTAACCTTTTTCTATCACGAAAGATCAACACAAAATTGCAAAAAAAAATTGTCTTGTGCAGCTTAGTTTTCTTATACAGTGCGGTTAATGTTGTTATCTCCAACAGCAAATTATAAGAAACCATAAAGAATCAATAGGAAATAATTTTTAAAGTTAGAATTATTGACAAATTTGTTTTAACTATTCGTGTTTTGTTTTTGAAATGGTATTAAAACTTTTTTTTAAATTAAACTTTACAATGTATATTTATGGTGACCTGATATGAACAAAAAATAAAAATAGAAACAAACGTTATTCAAAATTCTTAATGTAAAGTTTTTACTGTCAGTTGTGACATCAGATTTATTCCAGACTGTAATTTCACTTGCGTTTGGTTTGCTTCAACCATAATTTGTCTTTGTACCATGGAGTACGCGGCATATGAATATGCAGACGTGATATGGGTTTTAGGAAACTGTTAAAGAAATTTTAATGAAGCTGTAAGGGGACATCCCTCTCATACTGTTATAGAAGCTGCAGATCGAAGACTTACACGCGTGAATAGTCGTTCGCCAGCGGCTCGCCGGCGACTTGCCGGAGTTTCGCTATGAATAGTATGTTGGTGGCACTGTACGTCTATGTCAAATTCGAGGTTATTAGCTTAGGTTTTCCGTCGGTTTTGACAGAAACTGATACAAAACCTAACCTGCTAACCTCGAATTTGACATAGACGTACAGTGCCGCCAACATACTATTCACAACGAAACTCCGGCGAGTCGCCGGCGAGAAGCTGGCGAACGACTATGCATACGGGTGTAAGAGAAACTGGAACCATTATTCCAGCTCATATGAATGGAAGCCGACCAAGAATAAGAGAACCCAACTTCGAGGAAAACGTTTTACAAATACTAGCTGCAAATCCAGAAACTATTATGCGAAGTATTTATAGAAATTTGGGTGTTTCTAAAACTCGTGCACATAAGATTTTAAGAGATGATGGACTGTATCCTTATCACAAAACAAGACAAAACAAGAATTCAGAATTTATTACAGAAAAAGCATCCACATCGACTTATCTTTTGCTAGTGGTTGGTAGAAGCCCATAGAAGAAATCCTTTGTTTATAAGCAATGTGCTATGGACGGACGAAGCTACATTTAAAAGAAACAGCATATTTACTGTATTACAGCCTAAATCGATAACAACGACAAACGAAATTTATTACATCCTAAAATACTCTTTAAAACAAAACCGTCAGTTTTGTTACCTCACAAAAACGCTAGGGCTACGATCCAATAAACGAGATAAAGGTGTTAAATATTAGCGCCACCACTTTTGTTGGTAAATCCGTTCACTTCAAAAGTGGAAACAAATGAACGGAGCTTAAAAGGGGGTTGTGGTGCTTCATTTTATCCAGCGAGCAGCATCAGTGAACTTACCTTTAGTTAATTTTCTCCAAAACTTCCCTGTATTCCTTAGAAAGAAAGCACAATACAATACGCATGCAACAGATGAAATATATAATAATAACACACTTAATTAAATGAAATCTATTGAGTTAAACACATGAAATAATTGCACAAACATGAAATCCAAATTATTTGCCAGAAACAACGTTTACTTACAATAGTGACATTAGCAATTGTGAATTCAATAACAAAATTTACTACGGCGATATTCCTTGAAAGTTCATTAAAAGCAAAACAAAATTTCAAACTAGATGCGCATCATACGGTAGCTTAAATTACGCAGGCACATCTTCCAAAAAACAACGTCGCACAAAAGGGTTTAAAATACACTATAAATAACTAGGAACAAATACCTGTTTTGCAGAATGCAGCAGTCACTATTGATGTCTCCTGAAGTCGGCAGCAACTGGTACGATCAGCAACTGCTTAAAAGAGTGTTTGCGGGAAGCGAGAATGGGGCTTCAAGACGATGGTTACCACAGTCAGGAGTTGAAACAGTAATAATCCCCTCACAGAGGGTGAAAAGACGACGGAACGAAACTTTCAACTTGCGAGATACGACACGTCTGGTTAAGGTAGAGCTGGTTTCTTTGAGAATCCGGTAATTCATCCGCTGAAGCGATAATTGGAGGTCTCGCAACTCCCCGATAAGGATCCTTCAACCACAACTAACTTACTTGCATCCCTTCAACTCCCGACAGCTAGTGCACACATCATGACGAAACACCAAGGGGGCACGAAACGAAACAGTTCAACTTCTTCAGAAAGCACAAAAATAAACGAAAAACACACAGTTGAATTCGACTTCTTCAACGGGTACGAAAATCAACGAGAAACAGTTAATTTTTAATGCAGAGGCACTTTTAACGGGGCAGCGTGCGCCCTCGTGGAACGAAGAAGCCACTTCTCGACTCAACCCAAGGTCTGTCGCAGCGTCCTAAAATGCATCTCTCTTTTACGACACATTACATCTTCCTTCGCATAAATCAACGTCTTGCAACACAAAATGCAACATGATGACCAAATATTTCGGGGAAGCACCGAATGTTTCACTGCGACTTCTTGACTCTACGGAAGCAATAAAAGATACGATAGTGGCACCTTGTGTTACTTCTGTGAGAACCAAATCTAATTTTAGATTTAAAATATCAACGCATGAAAGTACGCTGCGAGACGCTAATATTCGAAATAAACGAAGTAAAGTTTTGAGCCCTTACCGAACTTTTAATTTAGGCGTGGCTGAACTGAGAAAAGAATTAAAATCAACGCTAAAAATAAGCGAAAAGGCGGAAAAGAGCGAAAATACAATAAATTGTCCTCACAACTGTCACAACAAACACGTTTGGGCCTATGACAATTCTCATGCAATTCACAAAAGAAACTACCAGTTACGTTTTTCAGTAAATTTATGGGCAGAAACACTTTGAGACAGGCTGATTGATCCTTTTATACTTCCTCCTAAAAGGCTAAATGCAGAAAATTATTTCGAGTTTTTAAATGACAACCTTCCAGGCCTACTTTAAACATCATTAACCCTGGCAAATAGATCGGTCATGGTGTCTAAGAGCTTGGCCAACGAGAAATCCAGATTTAACACCTTTGGACTTTTTCCTGTGGGGCACTGGAAGAATTTGGTTTATGTTACTCCTGTCCAAACTCGAGAAGGCCTTACTGATCTAATTCATGAAGCAGCCACCATCACTAACCCCAGAAAGATATAGCATGTTTAAGATGCAATTATTCTGCATGCATGCAAGTGCTGCGAAGCTGTTGGAGGGCACTTTGAGAACGTTTTACAATAATGTACTGTTTTGAGCCAAAGAATTGATTGAAATTATTTTTGCTTATTACTTACCTTCTTGTTAAGTACATTCATTAAACTAACCTAACCTAACAGTGTTGTCAAATTTTATTTTCTTTTAATGCTTCGTATGAGGAAACTAGACATGCTAGAGAGTTTGTGTTGATAATTCTAAAGTTCTCATGCATTACTGAAGCGTGCTACCTGTGGGAGTTGCGGGACAGCCTGTATACACTAACTATACATATACTACATAGGACACCTAAAGAACCAAATTACAAGAAATTGTAAAGAAACAAAAAGAATCATCACACTTTATTTTAAAAAACTGTAATAAAATTGTCTATAAAAAACAAGAAAACTGTTTTTCACACCATTTCTTCGCAATGACATCAGTAGTCTGGTGAAAAATTTGGTCCATAAGTTGACAAATAAAAGTGATTCTAAAACTGGATAGATTTCGAACTACATTTTTTCAGGTGCAAAAAAGAGGAATTCGGAATTAAATAAATTGTAAGGAAGTCTATATATTTTCCTATATTTACAATACTGTAATCACAATTCATTATTATCAAAATATTAAGAATCAAAACAATTCTTAAGCTTTATAATACAAAAACAACCCTAAGCTATAGCATCAGCAATTGTTGTCATAGCTCTAACAGCTGTCTATAACAAGTGTCTGCACATAGCAATAAAATTGATGCCCATATTGTTTACATGAAACTTAGTACTTTTTGTTGATGGCTAATACATCAGTATATTGATCTGCTGTAAATTCAACAAAAAGTACAGCCCACAGTTAATCCACAACTGTTGGTTACAATCAGGAACAGATGGAATGGTTCTATTTTCGAGATGTCTCAGGTGCACCGGTTGATGATGATGATGATGATGATGATGATGATGATGATGATGATGATAACCGGTCTCTATACTACTTTAATGACCTGTCTCTATAATTAATAATAGTCCAGTCGGTATATCCAAAATGCCACTTGCCGTGGGTGAGCTTTTGTGGTTTGTTAGGGGAGCCATCTGCGAGTGTAATGGTGAGTTGCGGGGAGGTTACGCAAATAGGGTTCGCCGCCATCTTGAAAAATTATCGAACTTGTAAGGCTTAGAAAAACCTGCAATTTGGTATATATAGCTTTTTAGTTTCCGTTTATATAGCAAAACTCATTATATTGGCGCCTGACTGCAGAACCCTTTTCCACGCCACCCCAGAGATGGAGGTCTGGGCGCGTTTCTTAATTTGGTGTCTCCTGGAGACCTAATACATCATCTGTCGTCATTTCATTGCATTCACTCGTTGCTTAAAATTCATTATTTGTAGGTCCTGATTGGGTATCTTTTTTTTCTTCGTCGTTGCAAGTATCAATTGAAAAGGAGCGAACTTGTATGCCAGACACATTATCAAACCCTCATCAGGTTGAAAATGCACATTGTTTGAAACAGCAATGGATTCATTGGAACAGGTCCAGCGTCGACTTTTATGCTACTGTTTATCACTGTGAACGAAAGTTCCTTGTCCTTTCTCTTGAACATTAACAATTCAACCTTTACCGTGACGACGGACGATGGATTAGGTCTCCCGACCACGTTAAAAAACTGGGCTTGGAACTCCACCTTAGGGGTGATGTGGGAAAGGGTTCTGCAGATACACGTCCACATGACGATTGTTGCAGATAAAATAGTGACTTTTGCGTAGTTTATCGTTGCTCTCTTTCTTTCTTTCTTTCTATGTTTGTTCGCTATATCCTCCGAAGATACTGGACCGATTAAATTGTATGATGGCTTAAAATTTTGCAAATTTTTAGACTTAGATCATAGGCCGGTTTTTATTTTCAAAAAGAGTACGAAAAAGTTTTAATTTAAATAAACCTTTAAGCAGCGGATCGGAGCATCTGTCGCCGTGGGTTATGGTGTGACAGCTGCTGTGGCCGTGTGCTTTTAGCTCGGGTGATTCAGTATGTTCATATATCATTACAGTAGCGCGTTATTTGAACAACAGAGGTTGGCGCAGGGGTACAGTGCTCGCCTGTCACGCGGGTTTAAATTTATATTAATGAAATTTACCTGAATATGTTTGCGGATCAAATAGTATATGTTATTCGGAGTAAAAGTGACTTTATGTGGCTTAACTAAACTTAAATAAACTTCAGCTTTGCCACATAAAGTATCACTTTTACTCCTAATAACATTTGAGTAATTGAAACACATTTTGTTTTTAAACTGTTTTAACATGTCATAGAGTCCCAGTGCCCCAGGGAGACATTTCCGGAAATGAAAGCCTATACTCAAATGTCTTCTACCGTCGCACTGAATACCCCCTACTAATTTGATCCCATAGTTCTGAAACACCCTGTATAGAGGTGATACATGGTACCATACAAATTAACAAGCTTGGTTGTGTCAATAAAGTTGATTTTTCATGTAACGTTTTTTTCTTCCAACAGTCTCCATATTATCAGTTTTTTCTTATCCGAGCAGGAGCTGGTTCACATTAGCCCGGATAATCAAGATTCTACTGTAAAAGTAATATTAGTTCTACGACAAAAGTTAATAGGGCGCTAAATTATAGGAAATTGTATGCCCTTTAAAACCCTGTATCAATTTTTAATATAGCATCAATAAGAGCCGAGATTTACGAATAATAAGGCGTTTAACCATTTTTTTTAAATGGCAGTGAACCCTATTTGCGTAACCTCCCGACAACTCACCACTACACTCGCAAATGACCCCCCTAAGAAACCACAGAAGATCCTCAATGGCAGGTGACTGTCAGACTCATAGATATGGATTTCGAACATACCGACTTGGCTATAATGTTCAAATAATTTTTTTTTAAATTTATTTTGATATTCTATTATTAATTTTGATTTTTTCCATAAACGAATTGCAGTTTTTGAACAGATATATTTCCTAAACCTAATCAAAATATAAATAAATGTGCCAAATTATTAAGTTTTTAAAATCTTTCGATGAAAGACGTAGCAATTTTTACCAACACACTGTATGAAACAACATGTAGGGCAACTTAACGGGTGTTCAAAAATTCTTTACGTCCTGGGCGGCGCTGAAGAGTTCGTTGTGAACGTACCACATCAGCTGTTCCAACCGAACGTCAGTTTTTGTTCATTTTTAGTAAATTGTGTGTTCTGTTAGTGAAGTATCGTAAGTACAGTACAGTTTGTTTTAATAATTTTAACTAAAACAGAATCTTTACAGAATATCAGCTTCTCGAGACCTGTTAGTTATTTGTGTTTGGTAATGTAACCTCTTCAATTAAAATGGTTCTGCTATAAGAACATAACATTTTTATGATCGAATCCTATTTTCGTAACGACCGTCGAGTTGATGGAATATGGCAATACTCAATCCATGATTGTTTTGAAGTGTTTCGGCAGGAATTTCCAAACTTTGCGTTGCATTATAACACTTTTCGTTGTTCTTTGAATCACTGCGTTGAAGTTTTTCGTGGGACTGTATCCGTTTTACGCAAAGAAGGCAGTGGTCATCCTCCGAGAAGAATGGCAGAAGTAATTGAAAATGTAAGACAGATTATGCAAGATGCCCCTTGAACTTCTGTATGATTTTTATCTCAACAAGTTCAATTGGCACTTGCCACAAAATATTAAAGAAAGAAGAAATTTTATGCTAGAGACAACTCTTCATCCTCAAAAATTAAGAGTGTGGCGGCTGTTTCAAGGCGTAGAATAATGGGGCCACACTTCTTTCAAGGTAAGAAAGTAAGAAGGAAGTAAGACAAAAGTGTTTATTTGTTGAAAAATCAACAAAGATTTTTTCAGGCACTTTAACTGCAGAAAGGTATCGAGAAGAGCTTTTACGGCCTTCTTCAAAGATCGTCATGACAAACTCAGGTTTGGTTTTTTCTAACAAGACTGCACACGCTACACAGGGATACGAGAATTTTTCAACAGACGGATTATTAGTCGAAACATGCCAATACCTTATCCTGCCAGACCTGAGCCATGCGATTTCTTTCTACGGCCGTATTTAAAGAACTTGATTTTCCAGCAACGAATACATGACCTAAATGAACTGCGGCACAGAGTATAGGGGAAAATGAATGAAATTAATGACAATCCAAATATGTTAATAAATGCCAAATGCCGAGCGTGCCTGGGTGAAGACGGTGAACATTTTGATCATTTGCTATGAATCTTTTTTTATTGCAATAAATTACAGTTAAGTTATTAACATTTCATAAAAATGTAGTGTTTTAAAGTTGATTTTAAACGTTTGCATTTGATTGCTTTGTTATTGTTAAATATGTTTATAAAAGTAGGGTTAGGTACGTTTTGTGATATGCACAAAGCAACCACTAATAGAGCGATTTCTCCCATAGTAAGCTTGTATAAAAGTTTCAGCGCCTTACAACGGGTGGGCCAGAAACTATTCCAGCAAGGCGGCAAAATTTAAATACGCCATTACTACGATATTTGGATTAATCAAGGATATGCCGTCAACAGCAATACAAATTTTGCATATACATAATTTGCCTTACCAGAATCTCGATTTTAAAGTTTTGAACCGTATAAATCGGAATATGCAAAATCTTTATAGGTTCTGAAATTTACAATAATTATGGAAAATTCAAACAAAATATTTGCGAATAACAAATATATTTTAAGTGATTCAATTAGCAATATTGTTCAATAAGTATTGTCAATCTTACAATAGTCGTGCTCAATTGCAACAATTTACTTTGGTTCAAAATGCTTTTCACGCATTTTAAATGATTTGTCGGTGTCAGTTTGACGTATGAGTTTACTATTTACGCACTTTTCAAAAAGCGGACAGATGACACCAGCGCCTCCTGACGGGTGGGCCAATCTCTAACAATTATTTGATTTGACAGATGCATTCAGAAAACGCTTCTATTAGTAGGTTTTTCTATGCCGTTGGGAAATTTGTCTCCTACACTAAATCAACACAATTTGAAACAACACTTCTTCACATACCGACCCATCATTAATTATAGTTTGGTTCACAACCTCGCCGAGTGGCGACACTAGCGCCCTCCGACGAGTGGGCCAGTCCCTAACAATTATTTGACAGGTGCATTTAAGAAACTCCTCTATTAGTGGTTGCTTTGTGGTGATATGTTCACAATGAACTCTTCAGCGCCCCCAAGACGTACGGACTTTTTGAACACCCGTTATTTTGTAGACTAATTAACTACCATATCTGTTCCTGATTACAGTTTATATAATTAATTTTTGGTTTTCCACATGGTTTTATTATTACCTCAAATACTGGCGCACATTAAAGCAAAAAAAATCTGATAAGAACTGAAACTAATAAATTAAATTGTTAAATCAATGCAAAATGTCATAAAATCAATCCCATTTATTTGTACTGAAACCGAAATGCATTCACATTAGTATTTTTCACAGCAAAATAACAATACTTAATTTTCTTTGGTAAGTGGAATTTGAACACCATTTCTCGTTAATATTGAACAATTCCACGTCAAATAAAGTATATCAATTACAAATTATTTGGCACACAATTATTACATAATACATGCAGACAAATGTAAGCAATGTGGCCGTTATGTACTGCCTCAAAACTATAACAATTCTAAAGATAATCGAACAAACACAATTACTTATTTTTCAAAAACATTGTTATACTTTTGAAGCAGGTTAAGGAAATATACAACTTGAGCAAAAATGGGAGATTCTTAAAAAAATCTACAACTTCACTTGGAATAATTCGCAAACACTAGGAGTTTCCAAATACAAAAGGAGGCACGTCCAAAACAAATAACGTCAGTGCACGAATAACAGTGGAGAATCGCAACATATTTACAACTAGCACCTCCACTACGAATCGGCTAGTAGTCCAAAGCCCACTCATTTTCTTGAAGGAACGAGTCCACCACTTCTTTCATGGCAAAGTTTGGAATTAGTTGATCTTGTGTAAGTTTCACTCGCGTCACCGGGTCAAAATGCCCAACTCTCTGTGGGAATTTAACATTGTTACAATTTCATGTAGTTAGTAAGGTCCAGAAGGGTCCAGCCCAACCTTGTTACAATTAGAATTAAAAGTTTTAAAATTTTAAGAATGTTTAAAATTAAATATGAAGCAGTTATTAAATCCTCGACAAAACAGGGAGGGGTCCAATGAAAGTTAAACATTTCGGTACTGTTTACGGTTACTCTTCCTCATTTACTACTGTGAAAAAGAGCAGAACACGTTTAATCTAGGTAGAGAAGCAACTGAAGACAATCTTCATCAAGAAAGATCATCCTAAGTGATTATTAAGGAAGCAATTGATTTCGTGAAAAAAGAAGTATTGAAGAGTAAGCGGTTAAAGACGAAAAAATTAGTGGCAAGGTGGAAACTTTTCAAAACAATGGTGCTATGGATGTTCTATTAACAACAACTTGGTATGAATAAAGTTAGTGCAATATGGATAACAAAACTTCTTTTGACAGTTCAAAAGGAGCAACAAATGAAATGTGTTGAATCTCCATCCCTTTATAAAGACACTAGCTGTTACCCGCGACTTTGTTCGCGCGAGGTTCGTTATTTGTGTATTAAATAATGACTAATTATTTTCTGTCATCCCATCCCATCCCTTCCCTTCCCTTTCCGTCCTGTCCCGTTCCGTCCCGCCCCGTCCCTTCCCGTCTAGTCCAGTCCCGTCCCGTCCCTTTCCGTCCCGTCCCGTTCCGTCCCTTCCTTTATGTCATGTCCACCGTCTTGGACTTAAAAATAAATGCCATTTTCGCAACCAACGTCCCAAAAAGCCTCAATAACGACACCCATATTGTATTTTAGGCTTATTTACCCCATTTGACCCCCTAAGAGGTTGATTTTCGGAAAATCACGAAATACGTGTTTGCTTATTTGTTTTTAGGAGTACTCCTACGAAGTTTCAAGTCGAAATGTCTATTTAATATTATTCCTCCATACAAAATTGGAACCCCCATTTTACCCCTTTAGGGGTTGAATTTCGAAATATCCTTCCTTATTCCTTGTATACATCATAAAGGGAACCTCTGTGCAAAATTTCAGCTTTCTAGGTCCAAGGGTTTGGGCTGGGCGTTGATGAGTGAGTGAGTGAGTCAGGACTTTCAGTTTTATATATATACTAGCTGTTACCCGCGACTTCGTACGCGCGAGGTTCGTTATTTGTGTATTAAATAATGATCCCATCCCATCCCCGTCTCGTCCCGCCTCGTTCCCTCCCATCCCTTCCCTTCCCGTTCAGCCTCGTCCTCGTCCCGTCCCGTCCCCTCCTTTCCTGGTACGTCCCGTCCCCCCCGTCTCCTCCTCCCATCCCATCCCTTCCCGTCCCTCCCCGTTCCCTCCCCTCCCATCCAATCCTTTCCCGTCCCGTCCCGTTCCCACCCCTCCCATCCCTTCCCGTCCAGTCCCGTCTCGTCCCTTCCCGTCCCGTCATCTCATATTTTCACCTTCAGGAAACAAATTTCCAAAAATTTGAATGACAGTTCAAAATTTGATCTTACAAAACTCCAACCTCTTTTTTACCCCTTTAAGGGTTGAATTTTCAAAAATCCTTTCTTAGCAGATGCCTACTCCCTATTAGAAATCTGCCTGCCAAATTTCAAATGCCGTTTTCGCAATCAACGTCCCAAAAAAACCTCAATAACGACACAAATATCGATTTTTAGGCTTATTTACCCCATTTCACCCCCTAAAGGGTTGATTTTCGGAAAATCACGAAATACGTGTTTGCTTATTTGTTTTTAGGAGTACTCCTAAGAATTTTCAAGTCGAAATGTCTATTTAATATTATTTTTCCATACAAAATTGGGACCCCCATTTTACCCCTTTAGGGGTTGAATTTCGAAATATCCTTCCTTATTCCTTGTATACATCATAAAGGGAACCTCTGTACAAAATTTCAACTTTCTAAGTCCAAGGGTTTGGGCTGGGCGTTGATGAGTGAGTGAATGAGTCAGGACTTTTAGAAATATATATGTATAAGATAGAGAAAGAAATTATCACTTATAATACCATGAGTAGTCAAAGTTATGTCGAATATTTTTGCTGTGGTATCACGAATGTCCATTGCGCTTAGGTTCGATTAGGACGAGTGCGCTAGCACGAGTTCTAATCCCAAGCGCAATGGACATGAGTGATACCACCGCAAAAATATTCTACTTAACTTTGACTAAGAATGGCATTCGAGGGGCTATTCAATGAACTAAACTACTTTTTAAAATTAGTTTTCAGTAAATCTAGTAACAAACTACGCAATTTCTATAGTAACAGAACACTAATATTGACTTTTTCTAATAAAAATCACATTTGTTTAAAATATTCACTATACCACTAGTGAAAATTGTCGATTATTTTCACTAGTGAAAATTGTCAAAAAATATTCACTATACCACTAGTGAAAATAGTCGATTATTTTCACTAGTGAAAATTGTCAATATAGTTCATTTTTATTGGCTCAAAGACGTCAAATCTTGTATTTTTATTGGACAATTTTTGATACATGACAAGTGAGTTGAATAGTCATTAAAGTTAAATAATTCGGAAAAAGCGTCTCTCTTATAATTTTTGCGCTTCCTTTAATGCCATTTTTCTATTATAGTACTTCGACAACTTTGTCAAGTGAGACTCTTGGATAAAAAATTTAGGTTTATTTGCTTTCACTGGAATGTTGTGATATTTACTTTTGTGCCCTTTGAGTTGTAAATATTCTATCATTTATTAGTATTTGTATGCGTATGGACCTTTAACTAAATCAACCGCTGAAATATAGTACATTCCAAATATTTCTAGAATAGAACCCTGTCCGAAGTTATTTTAAGGGACCGGGGGTGGCTTTAAAATATTGGGGTCTGGCGGGCAGTTAGCCGGGAGCTTGCATGGGTGAATCTTATGAAATCTGATATAACTACCACAATGGGTAACATTCCAACGCAAGAGCTCTTATGTGCTGTTGCAGTGTTGCTTGTGGTAATTATGTTGATTAATAAGGAGCGAAATAATAAGGTCTGTAATAGATATTATTGCTGGAGTAGCTTTGTAATGGAAGTTGTATGTAGTTTATTGTGCAGGCGAGTTGAACACTGTTTTATTGTTGGTATTGTTGCTGATTGTAGAGAACTTTGTTGTTTGCGTCGTTGCTCATTGTTTTATTGCTGGGTTGGTATCAAATGGGTCGCTTTAGTGCACTATGTGCTAGAATTAGAGATCATCCGGCGAGATGATCAATAACCCTAGGCCTGATAAGCAATTATCGGTGATACAGAAAGCGCATCTGACTAGCCAGGGATGCTAATTTCTCACAAAGGCCTTGTAATCAGTGTCTTCACACCGATATGGTTTGTAGTCTAGTTAGCCTTCGGCTAATAGGCACTAGGTGCGGTAAGCATCCGTGTTTCAGGATTATACAGGCACATTATCGGCGGTGCACTAAAAATTCTTCCTGAACGGGGTACACTGCTAGACGCTACGTGGGATCGCCGCAGGGGGCACAAAATCCCCTGTAAGTATTATGATCACGAACACGTACTGTTAAATGTTGAAATGTTTGCTTATTCTTGCTTGCATGTCTGATTATGGAATTTGGTTGGTTTTGTGTTTGCGAACGAGTCTATGTGACCACATGCCAAACGAAAGAGCCCGCTGCTTGCCTCGCTCTCCCCTAGTGTCATATTTTGACCTACAACCTTTAGACCGAAGGGGCGTTATGGAGTTTTTGGTAAATTTATGTGCATAAAGGAACTTAAAAAAATATGTCTTCACTAAATATAGTAAGCAACCAGCTGAAACCCGCGGCATATGCCGAATTTAAAATGTAGGACGAATTTAATAACTTCTGTTGCCCTAAAGAAAGTTTTAAAAGCACGCTAGAGAATGGCAATAAGGAAAAGTTTCAAAAAATAATTTTTCAAATGGAAAGTTTCTGGAAAGAAAACGTTCGCCTCTGGGAAGCGTTTTATGGACATTTTTGGATAGCTTCCGGGCAACTTTCTTTCATATTGGATACTGCTAATACTGCTGAATTAAATAGTGTCTTCTTTTTTCTGTTCAGTATTAAATGGTATTTATTGTTACAATGTTGTAAATCCGCAGTTAGTGCAAATTAGTGATGGGCCTATCCGGAATGAATAATCGGAAAGTTTCCGATTGTTCAAAAAATCGGAAGGTTCCGATTATATCGGAACCTTTCGGAACTTTTCGGAATTCGATTATTTTACTGTTCGGTGCACAAAATTCGGAACTTTCGGAATTCGATTATTTTACTATTCGGAACACAAAATGAGTAAACGAAATGCCAATTTGAACTGAACAGAATACGGAATGTTGTGTTGACTCACTTGACTGCTATATGCTGGTGAATGGCACTAATGGCAGTGGGATTTTATAGATTAATTATTAGATAGTACAACTTACAGACTTCAAATTCATGTATTGTTTTATACTATCTATTATGTACTTTATGTGCCATTAAACTTTAAAATATCACTACCATTTTCCGAAAGTCTATTAAGGTAACTTCTGTAATAATTTGAAAAATATTTTACTTCTTATATGCCACTGTGCGACTCAAACTCATAAATTGTTTTACTGGCGGTTCTGCAAACCCAAACAATAGATGCCAACGCAGATAAAGGCTTACGGCGCGACGCAAATTTGCACGCACTTCATCTTCCTTCCGCTTGTTGTTGTTTCGCTTGTTTTCTCTTGCTTGCATTTACGGAATGTAAAATAATCGGATGATATTCCGATTTTATAAACATTCCGAAATGGAACATTCCGATTATTGAAATCATCCGATTATGCCCATCACTAGTGCAAATGCAACTGGGCACTTTCCGAAAACTAAATTACTGGAATTTGCTGATCTCTAAAAGCACCATATTTAGACAAACCTAGAATTTTCTGAAAATAGGGACAATGAACCTACTTGCTTTGGGAATATACAGGAAATATTATAATGTTTTATTGTTACGATGGGGAATTTGCATAAGTATTTAAGTGTCTACTTCCTATCCTAAAAAGTCAGGTAGGCGCGTACTGCGTGTGCGCTGTGCGCAACCGAATGCGGACATTTAAAATACGAAAATTATTTGCGCCACCGAAATAATTTTAAGCTGCCTGCAATCTGTGTTTCTCTTCAGGTTTAAGCCATTCAGGATTTTAGCATTGCGTTATAATGTGACGATGGAACGTTTAACACCACGATACTAATAAATATTTGCCTGAAATCTGCTACAATTCCGCTGCTCTGGAAGTGTTCTAAAGTTAGTCCTATTTTTAAAAATGGCACCCGAACAGACATTAAGAATTACAGACCAATTTCCATTCTCTGTAATTTTAGTAAAATTTTTGAAATACTTTTGGAAAACAGATGCCATGTGAATAATTTCATTTTTCCCCAACAACATGGTTTTATGAAAGGTCGCTCAACTGTAACAAATCTTTCTGTTACTCAGCATATAGCAGAAAATATTGACAACAAAATGCAGACTGATGTTATTTATACAGACCTTGCAAAGGCATTTGACAGACTTGACCATGGCATATTAATACAAAAGCTCGGTGCTTTTGGAATCTCCAATAGTCTCATTGATTTATTCAGGTCATACCTTAATAATCAATGTTCAGCTAAATGGGTTCAAATCTGGAAAATAACTTGCCACATCGGGTATCCCTCAAGGATCCAACCTGGGACCACTATTATTCAATATATTTATGAATAATATTGGTGATGTAATAGACATGAACTATTTGTTATATGCTGACGACTTGAAAATATATAGTTCAATTAAAAATGTTGCAGACTGTGAGAGACTCATTAAATCTAGAATATCTAGATCATGTAGTTGAATGGTGTAGAAGAAATTATTTAAAGCTAAATTGTGCTAAATGTAAGGTGATTGCTTACTCACTAAAGACAGATCCAGTTATTTTTCAATACTGTATTGATAACTATTCACTTGAAAGGCCTAAAAAATTTATTGATCTAGGAGTTACATTTGATCCTAACCTCTCCTTTAATATTCATTTTCATAACATTATAAATTCAGCCAATCGTATGTATGGACTTATAGTTCGAATCAGTGAGGATTTTAAAAATATTATGACCTTAAAATGTCTTTATTATGCTTTTGTAAGATCAAAGTTGGAATATGCCTCGGTCATCTGGAGTCCACACTATCAAGTTCACATTGATCGAATAAAAGCCATGCAGAGACGTTTATTAAAATTCCTAAGTTATAGAATTGATGGAGTGTATCCTCCCATCGGCATATCTCATGATGAGTTACTATCTAGGCATAGTTTTTCAAGTCTTGATGTAAGACGAAAATATTACTCTCTTGTTACGCTCCATAAAATTATTAATAGTAAAATTGACTGCCCTGAATTTCTTACAAAAATTAACCTTAATATGCCTCGAATAGCTTCCAGATACGCTGACTCATTTTACCTAAGTACACCTCGTACCAATATTTTAAAAAATTCACCTATATATGCCATGTGTAATAATTATAATAACATTAGCCATTATATAGAAATCTATAACCGTAGTTTACAGAAAATCAAAACTTACTGTTTAAAGTAATTGCTGTTATACCTTCTCATTATTATTTGTGTAGTAAATTTTAAATGATTTATCTCGTATACGTATTATATATCTTAAATTGTCAGTTAGCCAAGGTGCAGGTTTTTTCGTAATTTCCTTCTCTTTAATGGAGCATGTGGTTGAAATAGATTTAACAAGCAGTTATTTAACATGTTAATTTTCTCGTCTATCGACGTTGTAAAATATATTTGTTGCAAAGGCAAAACATGGAAGTCATGATAAAAATGTGCTTTGTTTAAATATTTGTAGTCTCTAAATGTTATAAATTTATTTGGTTTTACTGGCTTAGAGATGTTTAAAGTACAAAGTACTATATTATGGTCCGAAAAAGTACAATCAATAACATGCGTACGAATAACCTTGCTAGGATCATTTATAAGTATTAAATCTAATAAATGTAAGTTCCTGGTTGGTTCATTTACGACTTGTGATATTGAATAATTTTCAATCATATGATTCAAAGAATGCGTTTGTATGGAAGTGACGTTAAACAAATTAATATTGAAATCACCGAGACAGCAAACAATATCGTTATCAGGTATAATAAAGGACAAAGATTCGTCTAGGTAATCTCTAAAAGTCTTATAACTCATTTGTGGTAGCCTGTATACTGCACCTACTTTTATTTTATATGTTTTAATTGTAAAGGATATCCACAACTGTTCAATTGAATTATTTACATCACAGACTGTAAAATGTATACAACTTTTAATATAAATAGCCACTCCTCCTCCTCTAGTAGTCCGATCTTTTCTTATTAATGTAAAATCATTTACAGTTAAATAATTAGAATCAACAGTGTTAGATAACCATGTTTCTGATAAAGTGAAAATTGTAAAGTCATATTCATTAATTATATGTCTAATATTATCTATTTATTTTTGGCAGCAGAAAGCGTCCACAAACGCCGACAAGGGCGCTCACCCCGGATTTCGTTGGCTTCACGGACGAGAGCGATTCGGAGCTCGGCACCCCACAGAGGAGCCCGTTGGTGCAGCACCTACGAGACGCACCTTTTGCCCGGCTGCGCCGCCCGCCGACCCCCCAGGCTCCCCGTCCACGGATCCGCAATTGGGACCTCGAGGTGCGACTGACGGACGCCGAGGAAGCCGAGCTCGAAGCCCTGTGGCAGGCTACCTGCCCAGATAGCAGCCCACGTCGCGGCTCCCGCTGGCGACGGACCACCCGTCCCCGGACTCCCCTAGCGGAAGCCCGACCCCGCGCTCCGGCAACGCCCCGCTCCAGCCGCCGTCCCCGAGAGGCCTACCCGATCCGCCGACGTCCAAGGAGAACTTCCCAGCGCCCGCTACAAGCCGTGCCCCGGACTGCTTCCCGGAAGGACCGGACTGCGTCCAGGCCGCGTTCCCCGCCTCCGGCCAGTAGGAAAGGCCGCCCCATCACCTCCCGCGCCACCAGCGTCCGAGTCTAGATGACTCTTTGTGTATATATTTCTTTTCGTGTTTTTTTGTATATATAATATTAAGTTTTGTTTGTATGTATCATAGTGGCCGTAGAAATAAAAGTATTAAAAGTTTACACCAATCAATTAGCAGCATCGACCAGGGTAACGCCTACACCCCTTCTCACGCTGACGCCATTGTAGAATCTACCGCTGAGCTTAGACGTAGGCGTGTTAACATTAATACATAAATATGCACATATTATTTTTATTGTAAAAACTGGGTAAGAATTACTTTCATTTAGCTAAATTAAATGAAGCATTAACATAATAAATTGCAAATAGTAATACATATACTTTTAATTAATATCGTAAAGCACAAATAATTCTACATTTATACTATCCATAACTTCAGAGTCAAGTCAAGCAAAATCATTATTTTATTTTTTTTTTATAATATATTTGATGTCATGTTTTTTCAGTACTATTTCTTTAGAAGGTTGATATTCATAACAGCAACCATATTTTTTATGTCTTAGAAATTTATTGTTTTTAGCGCCAGTTTATTTCTAATTTTAGTTTTTATCAAATTTGCCTTAGGAACCCGCTCTCATATGTCGTAGGGATAAAACATCTAGTACATTTAAACATTGGCCCCATGTTTGACACTTTTAACATGTTTCTTCAAAATGGAAATAGCCGTAGTTATTTCTTTGTTGTTACATGCAGGACATATCATTTTTTTTCTTATCGGCAGAAGATTTTAACCAATTTTTGAATTCTAGAATACGTCCTACGTACAGTGTTACTTACTACGAGCTGAATTTATAATAAACTAAACCCGGTACAGCACCACCCAAAGCACAGAACTAAACATCCTGTATCCAGCATTCAGTAATAAAAACGATAACGAAACGACTGCAAGCGATTTCATATTTCGAACCGTCATGAAATAATAGATACCTAATAGGTATGACCTTCTTAACACTACCTACAGTTTTAAGAGAACCCCCAGATCAAATGTCTGTGCTTGTTACTCGACAGACGAATAATAATGCATAATTTCATTTTTGGAGGTGAAGATTGACGTCTTGCTATAATTTTTAGTTTTTTTTAATATAATGGTATATATGGTATGAAATTGTAGATTATGTTATATTGTAGCTAAATTATTTTTAATGGTATCAAGCTCGAAGCTCGAAATTATGGTATAAATACAATAACTATGGTACGTCTAGCAACTATAAAATACTACAATTCTTAGAACAACCTCGAATAAGGCGCTCAAGTTCTAGGTCATCCCGGAACTGCCGCCTGACTCCTGTTACGTCAGCGCCTTCGCCGTCGTGTCTCATACAGATTCGGCCACGCTGCTTTTCCGATTGTCTTCAATCGGCCCTGGGAAAACACCAAGCCATGACGTTGGTTTCCGGGATTCTACCGAATTTTTGCTTGCAGACTGCAGTGAAATAATAATAAAAAACGCTTTGCTCGCTTGTTAAAACCAAACACTTACCTCTGCCAGTCTTTCGGGAACCGAAAATAACTAACTTCTGCTATTACACCACGGCGATGCACACAAGTTGTAATCACCGTAGCGATACTCTGCCATCACAATTGTTACAGTTTCGTTTAACAACGCAAGCCCAAAACAAAAGCAAAGCGCACACAAACGTCAAAGCAGCGTGTTTGAGTTTAAGGTTATGGTTGTCAACATTATGTCAACCGCCAATATCACAGTGTTGCCGTTTGTACGAATTAAAATTATGGGATCACTAAGACAAAATTATCAGATTTTGCTCCAAATTATGTTAATAACTATAGATTGAAATTTCATTGAAATTAAACATAAATTGTGCTTATATGATAATAGATGTCGCCAAACTTATATGCTTCATTAAAATATTTTAATTTTTTAAATCGTTTATTTAATGTGGGATATTAACAAATGTCATTAAATAAAGTAAAACGATGTTATGGTATTCTATAATTTTTTACCAGAATTCCGAAAAAATCGGCAACACTGCAATATCAACAACCCGCCCACTGTAGCTACTGCGCAGAGACTGGGAGTCGAAATGTTGGGACCTTGGCAATGTTCTGCATTATTATGTAAGTATGATTTTTATATCAACGTGTTTTACTGACATTTCAGATGTTAATAATTTATTCACTTCGTTACATGCTTCGGTTAATGTAAAGCGTCTCCGGATTTAAGGCGAAGTATTAAATTGTAATCGAAACACTTTTCAGTCTTTCAAAACCACGTCTTTATTTTCGTTAAAAACTCACCGAATTTTAATGATATATAGGGTGTTCCGATAAGATGGGAGATCGTCTAGGGGGCTAATATTCTCATGAAAATAAGCTATCAGAGTCATATATGTCTTTGTAAAAAAATGCACCCTCAAGAAGTTACGCGCTCGAAAATTTGAATATTAATTTTTGGACTTTCTTCACAATTTAAGAACTACATATGGCATCAACTTCAAATTTAACGTGACATAGTTTCATCAATCAACTGAAAATGTGTCTCCTAGACTAGCTACCCTACTTTCACTTGACATTAGGGGTGAAATAGTTTTTTCTTTACATTTTTAGTACCGCAGGGACGACATTTTAATAGATGATATATAGTGATGGGCCTATCCGGAATGAATAATCGGAAAGTTTCCGATTGTTAAAAAAATCGGAAGGTTCCGATTATATCGGAACTTTTCGGAATTCGATTATTTTACTGTTCGGTGCACAAAATTTGGAACTTTCGGAATTCGATTATTTTACTATTCGGAACACAAAATGAGAAAACGAAATGCCAATTTGAACTGGACGAAATACGAAATGTTGTGTTGACTCACTTGACTGCTATATGCTGGTGAATGGCGGTCCTACAAACCCAAACAATAGATGCCAACGCAGATAAAGGCTTACGGCGCGACGCAAATTTGCACGCACTTCATATTCCTTCCGCTTGTTGTTGTTTCGCTCGTTTTCTCTTGCTTGCATTTACGGAATGTAAAATAATCGGATGATATTCCGATTTTATAAACATTCCGAAATGGAACATTCCGATTATTGAAATCATCCGATTATGCCCATCACTAATGATATACTTAATTTGTATCGAAAAATGTAATGGTTTCCCAGATAATAATTATTTGCGTATCATGTGCGGATAGTGCATTGTTAGCTGCACGCGCTAATATGATTGCCAAGTGCAATGAACAGTTCTATCCAACAAAATGCACACGGTTGTTTTCGAAATAGTCATTAATCTTAAAAATAGCATATTTTTAAAATTTCTATATAGCCGAGTTCCACAATCCGTAGTACTGAGTAACATGATACGATTTCCTTTTTATGGGATTGGCAGGGCCGTGGAGGGCCTGGTAGGGATGTTCGATACACCGAAAAGTACCGGTACAATCGTATCGTATCGTATCGATTTAAAAGTATCGGTTCAAGGTAGTATCGTATACAAAAGTACCGGTACATGAAATACCGGTAGACATTCGATCGAGGATATTTTCTAGGTATGTTTATACGAACCTTTGCGACCTAGTACAGCAAATAGAACTGTAGCAATAATAGTGGCAGTAGCAATAAAAATATCATCAAATAATAATTACAAAGTCAGTATTAGAAATATATCTATTAAATAGTGTACTAACTTCTATAACGTTTAAAAACTTAAAAAGTAACACGAAAATAATTACTGAAACGCATTCATATTTTCCAACAAAGTTTAGTTTTATAAAGGTACAATTGTATACAGTAGCATGTTATAAATATTTAAGCTGAATAATGAAGTTTTTATTGGATATTTAATCATTATAATACAATTTGTTGGGATACATGAAAGCTCTAGTCCGATTTTGCTGTACCAGCCAAAACCCGAAGTGTAGTACGTACACATGTTAATCAGGAAGATTTTGGCTCAACAAAATCATTTTGTTTTGATTTTTATTGAGGAGTTTGTAGAAGTTGAAAATTACTTATTGAAAGTTATCGACGTTCGACCATCTTACCTTACTTCCACAGAACACTAAATATAAATAACAAAACAACCTCATTGAGATTGTTTCATTAATTTTTATGTTAAAAATAAAAAAAAAAGAATTAATGGTTAAAAGATGAACAATTGGAGTCCAGGCGGCAAAAACCTTGGATCGGTCCTGACGATACTGACCAAAAATAAATCGTATCGTATTGTATGGCTTCCTGAAATACCGGTACAAAATATCGAGTATCGGAAGACAAAGTACCGGTACTTCAAAATATCGGATCGTACCGCACATCCCTAGGGCCTGGAGAAACAAGGATTAACTAGGAAATGCCGTCATTGTCCTCTTTTATACACACCACTCATGTTTTCTTTTGGATTATTAAAATTATTTGTATTAAAACATCGCCGAACTGTAGGTGAGTCCCCCAAATACAATTATCACGAGTCGCCACTGATTTTAAGATTTTAAGATAAGATCTCATTAGATAGACATAAGGGTAAATACAGTCCGATTATTTTACAGGCCGTGTAATAAGTGTAAATATATTTGAATGTATTTATTCCGGTGTTTGTTATTTTATTAACGGGTACTTGCACTCAACACGTTCGTTCTAACTAGATTAATATTCGAGTTACACGCAATCTAGTCTAACCAAGTTAAGTTTTATTGCCTATAGCGATAGCTCTTAAGGTGCCTCACTTTTTTTCTAATTTAATCCGATATCCATCTCTTTTATTTTACGAGAGCTCCTTACTACGCATTTTATCTTGTATACACTCTACTCGTGGATGAATGTTTAACCTCTCCTTCGCATTACTTGCAACCATATTTCAATATAGATTAAATCACCCCTCGATTTCTCAATATCGTTAGCCGACATAATTAGTCAGACTCAATTTTACTGACAGCACATTCATTAGTTCGTCAACGCCAAGCTTACAATCCACAAAATGTATTTTTTATACCTTTCGACGTCGACGTCGATGTGTAGATCACTACTTGACATGAAAGAATCATGAAATCCACGTGGCCCCAAGGCCGTGTATATTTCTATTAGCGGCGCGGCGCTACTCGGAGGTGGTTTATCCGAACAGCAATTATGATTGATTTCGACGACGAGGGGCGAAACTGCATGCACGCCCGGCGCGAAGTTATTTAAAACGCGTATGCTGTTGAACTGCGGCATGCGAATCTGAGCTGATTAATTCACCCTCTTCCCTCTACCCAGGGTGGTTATTTTCTTGCATATAAATTTCCCTATCGCAAATGTAATCCTCCCAAAGCGGCATGTGTCGCGGTCAAGGTCGGCCGTGGATCTAGCGCCCTTTCGCCCCCACACGCGTGCCGTGATTTGTTTCCCTTGTTTCGCTTTTGCCGTCGCAGCTTTCCACATTCAATATTCCGGGCTTTTATTATACTACGTGGATTCCACTTCCGTGCAAAGATATAAATTAGAAGCACGATGGGGACGGACACCCGATTTCCACCGAATATATGACCACAGTGACAAATGACGAGTTATTGTCGAAGGTTCGGAGGGATTTGCTATGGTTTGTAATCAAAAATGGCTTCCCTAAAGTTAAAACGAATGAATGGGTATCAAAGTGACGATAGAAGATGATTGTATTGCAGATTAAAGTCAAGGTAATTACTAAAAAACTGATTTTATTTGTTCCTCACTTGTCAACATCATTTTATCAAGTCACTGTATTCACCTTGAAAATGTTTCTTAACTGGCTAGCCAGTAAATTTTACAAGCGTGCTCATAGATAAATGATAGCGTGCAAAGCCAGAGTTGTCTTCCCTAGTATGTGTCATATTGATGACATTAGTTGCTTGTCAGTTTGACAGTTTGAATAAATGGTAAATTTCTAGTTATTTACAAGTGAGGAACAAATAAAATATTCAACAATACACGCAAGGTAACAGGTTTTACTGCCTCAAGAAGGTGACTGGCTCGCTTGCGGCTTTCCAGTCACATTCTTCTATTCGCCAGTAAAAACCCTCTTACCAAGCTAGTAATGTTAAATACTATTACTTGTTACCGGGGTGTACCGTTTAGAGCGTATGTATGTAGTAACTCCATTTTCCCTAAAAAATGAAATTTGGAGAAAATGTCCCAACCTATTTTAGTAATTTTTACAATTGGTTTTATAAGGCATTTAAAGCTGTTACGCTCATGTTGATCTTAGCATCTATTTTTGTTTTATTTAACAACGTTTACCCTAGTGCTTTACCTCGCCTTAGTTTTTGCTATAAGTTACTTAATTGCTACGTAAATTTAAAAGGATATAGATGGTTTTATTTGGCACAGTTAACGTTCGGGTGCAGATGCAGTCATAAGTTTGGTTTATTAGATTTGTTTATATTTCATGGGTAATGTGATGTTTCCTGATTTTGTTAGGCCGATCTAAAAGTGTTGCCCCAATTAATTAGATCTGGTAATTTACATACTTACCTGTTTGGTAAACGACGTGCCTTCTTTGACGTTTTGCAGGTTAATGCCGTTAGTGATTTTTGGTTTATTTATTAAATTTGGAAGCTTGCAACAAATTGTAAAGAAGCTGTGTCTCATGTCTCATGTTTATGTCACGCTATTGCATTGTTTAGCGTATTTAGTCGAATCTTGGTGGTATATCGTACAGTCAGACCTGTACTGTTGGGTTTTGGAGTATTGTCTGCTCTACCTCATGAAATGCATTTTATCGTCCCACTGTGGTGTCTTTCAATTAAACAACTTATGGCTGAAACACCATATAGATAGACAACAGTTGTTAGTGAGTCATGCCGTGAAAGCCCGTGTTGGCAATTTGTCTTTACGTATTTTAATAATATTTCACATCCCAAGTAACAATTTAAATGCTATTTAGCATGGTTCTTATTTTATGGAGGTTTTATAAAGGATGTTTCTAGATTAATTAGTTTTAAATTTGGTTTATTGAAGGCTAAATATATTTCTAGAGTATAAATATTTATTAAAAAGTCTTGTAGTGTACTTTAAAACTGAATCATAAAGCCTTTTGGTCTTTCTCTAGTTATAGTTTCGTAGAAGTTTTATTAATACTGTTCACTGTACTTTATAAAACTCTTTGGTTTTGATACAACATTCGACGACAAATTTGCTTTAATCACATAGGTATAAACTTGTTATGCCTTAAAACTGTTTTAAAATTGATTTATAAAATACTCTTGTAGGTATCCTAAGTCCTATTTTAAAATTTTTTACACTTAAGAAATTGTAATCCTGTTAACGGGCACAATAAAGCAATAATGTGTGCATTAAATGCTTCTCAAATCTTATTGGTGTGGAATGTACTTAAATAAAACTAAAAGTTCTTAAAAAATTAGGTTATGAAAGTGGCAAGCGTTAGTGGCTGCATACTGCAAAGTGTATAAAATCATGTTACAATTAGAAGCTATTGGTAACTGGAAAAAAATAAAAATAGTGGCCTCTTTTTTACTTCCTTTTACGATAAAGGAAGTATATTGGATTCACCCCAAAAATTCGAAATTGAGTTTTTACCAGATCTTCACGTTTTAGAGTCCCCTGAACCAAAAAAACATATTTTTGTTCATTGGTGTGGGTGTGTGTCTATCTGTCTGTCTCTGAACAGAATATCTCAAAAACGAAAAGAGGGATGGCGTTGAAACTTCATATATGAGTTTTGTGTATTATGTACATGTGACAGCAAGCTTTTGAAGAAAATCGCATAACCGGAAGTAGGTGTTTACTTTGTGATTTTTCAGTTTTTTTCGATTTTTTTAAAAACGGCTCTAACGATTTTTTTCAAGCTTTACATTTTTATTACATTTTTAATGTGTATTGATGTGAGGTAGGTGATTTTCCAGTTGAATACTTCGAATTTTTTTTTCTATTTTTTTATTAACTCCTATTTTAAATAGAACACCCGGTATATTATTACAGTTTTTAATTCAGCTTAAAATTTTAGAGAAAATTTGTCTCTTCAACTAACGTTCTATTTTGTACCGTTTTTGTAGAATTTGTATTTTTTTTTAAATTTTTGACAAATGCTTAAAAATTAAAAATCAAATTTTTGGCTAATTATAAGATCACTGTAAAAGGAAGTTGTGTGAGTTTATTACACCAGATTTTCTGTATCAGAATGTTGCTCCATTAATCTAAGTTGACATTCAGATTCAGCTTCTTTCGCAGTGGTAAACTCTCTTTTCTTTAAACAAATCATTTTATCCCAGGTAGAATTAGGCTGTGCATTTTCTTGGTGGCTTAATTTGTCAGCAAGTCTACTAGGTTTATTAGGCCATCTTAATACCCCATTTTCTTCTGATATTGATGGGACAATCGATAAACAAACTTCGCCGTCTTCAATGGTTTGCACAATTTTAAACGGCATGGTCTCGAACCCAAACCGATTATAAACGTTGATCTAAGTTGTTTACCACACACAGGCAAAGACTAGTAAATGATTTTTATAGGTTAGGTAGAATTTTAGGCGGCAAACATGAGTAACAATCATAAAGCCACATTAAAACTAACCAGTTTTATGACAGTTCTGACATAAAACGGTTGAGTTTTAAACAGAATGATACGTCTTTAATGAAATCCAAACTGTTTTATGTAGGCCTACAGGACCTTATAGCTAAGAATACTTATTGACTTATTTATTACTTGTATATGAATTGAGCATCGTAAGAAATATTTAACTAAAGAATAACGGTTTTATACCCAAAGCTGCCATTTTCCAACGTGTTCTATTTTGAGCAATGTTTTGGGAAAACGCATTTAAACACATCGATTCCACTCATTTTTATGTAAAAACGTCACTTTATTACATGATATTACATATTACGAGATATATTAATGCAGTTTTATAACATTTATAAACAAAATATTGATAGTTTGAAAATAAATAATTATTTATAAAATGTTTGTTTGTTTGTTTGTTTGTTAATGGACAAGGTCTAGGCATGCAGAGTACCAGGTACCTTAGACACCGACTGCTTTGGTCATATGGTCAAAGTCCTACTTAGAATTTTGCCGAGACTAAGGAGTTCCAACCCTAGCAGGGGATCTTTTACATGCTACACATCGTAGTAACATGGGACCCACGGCTTTACATCACTTCCGAACGCTAGCATTCTGTAGAAGCTTTCATCTGCATTTTTTATTTTTAAAAACCTTACCAGGACCGGGACTCGAACTCGCGACCCTTAGATCAGTAGTCAGGATGCTTACCACTGAGGTACCGACCCCGGCTTATAAAATGTATAAATATTTAAAATTTTTGCGGGGGATGGTAAAATTTAAAGCTATTTATAAAAATTGTATCAGTAAACTGTTTGTCGTTTGAAAATTTTGAGAATACATAGCGCATTTAACCAGTTTATAAACGTACTGACTACAGAGGAAATATAAAAAAGTATAAAACTTCCAAGAGATATGGCTTCTATTAAGTGCAAAACATTTTTGCTTTGCCGTAGGTAATAATAACTTAAAATGTTCTGGGAACTAATCATTTAAAATAAAATAGTTTTATAGCTATCACTAATCAAGAGTAAATTAGCTATAAGCATAGCATCATTAAGAATGTAATACAACCTATCATCAAGACCAAATACTCTTATTATAGGTTTTATTAAGCTCTCCAAGCTAACACAGAGGGTAACCAATTAAAGTATTTATAAGTAGGATAGGTTGTATAACAGATTTAAACTATTAGCTTTGACAACCTCTTGCAGAACGTCATTATTTGGGCCCTTTTTGGGTTTATTAGACTCCTAGGTTGACTGTCTCAGCAATATAAATTTATGAATGGTTTTATAAATGGTGCTTATGGAAGGCCTGTAGTTTATTAAAAAACTTAAATTGTTACTTGCGATGGTTTTCGATAAGTCAGCACCTGTTTTGGAGATTGGAGCACTAAGCCGTTCTACACCTGAAGTGAGTAGTTTTCCCCAAGGTCAATTCGCGTCTGTACGCTAATAGTCCTACTGTTTCAGGGCTTTTCGTATTTACACCTAAAGGTTTTTCTTTTTGTATGAATTTTTGATTTAGTGTTTATGGACTTGGGTATTTGGACTTTTCAGCTTATGGTTGCGATTATGCTGTGAACTCGTCGTGTACACGTCGTGGGTTTAGTATTGGGTTTGTCTCAACTAGGTACGCACCTTGTCTTTAAATCTCTTATAGAGGTACGAGAAACTGCCCTCTTATGTTATTTGTTTGCACGTATTTGAAAGAAATATCACTTTAATTGCGTCATCCTTATGTCTTTTTCTGTATATAACAGGTTATAGCTTATCAAAGATACGGCGTCTGATAAATGCAATTTTGAGATACATATATCCCTTCAATGTAAGCTGCGGTTACCATATCACCGGGAAATCTTCCAACTTAGATTCACGAGTTGTTGAACAACCAAGTTGGTGATTTGGTTTTGACCATTTATTTAAGTGTTAACGCCCCCCTCCTCCGGAGTATCTCAGCTGCCCCGTTGAACGCTAATGATTGCCGGACTGTTTTGGGTATTCACAACTTGCTATACTGCTTATATTGAAGTGTTACAATATTATCATTAGTTTATTCTGGAGCTGTTGCGTATTAGGGCGTTTAGCGGACCCACCTTCTCAATATATTTAATTTACAAACTTCCAGCTTTAATGGGCGTCAAAGGTAGCCATGCAAATATTTTCCTTTTTTTCAAGAATACAAAGTTTTAGGTTTTTATTTTTATAGATAAGAGAGTTGTAAGTGAGAAAATAACTTTACCAGCAGACCATTTAAAATATTCAACGAATGAAACTCAAAAAACAATACCAGTGAATATAACAGAAAGACATATTTAATACTAGCATTAAATAGTTCAAACTACAAATAAGGAAATCGTACAACTATCTTAACTAAAAAAGAAATTAATATACAGAATTTATTTGGTTCGCTTTTTTCTGCTGAATAACTTCATAGACTACTATATACAGATATAAAACTAATTTGTCAGTCATTTCTAACCATGTAATTGGTAAAAATCAACCCATCAAACCTTATATTAATGAAGAGAGGAAACATTTTCCTGTGAATTACGGCATAGCCACGTTTGACGTACATTAACAAAAGAAGTTTAGCGACTGAACATATGAATTAATTTGAGAATTTGAGGTGTGTGTGACACTGATTGAGTTTTCCATATGCGCTCTTGCGTCCTAGTCCAAACATATTTATGATCGCACCGAACGAAAGTCGTCAATAAATTAGAAATGTTATTGCAAGCAAATACATTAATAATAATACGATGGGAAATAAGCGTTGAAAACGACTTTTAATTAAATTGGAATGTTGTATTTGGGGTCACAATACACGTATATAAATTCGAGATTCTTATTTAATACAAATTGGATTCTCGGAAGGTTTGTTATACGCTGAATGCTCCAAATCGCAGTAGTGATAGAATAAATTGACAATTGTGCAACACTTCAATGTAAGCCGAGCTGTGGATACCTGAAACAGCCCTGTAACCAATAGCGTTCAACGGGCTGGCTAAGCTACTCCGAAGGAGGGAATGAGTTAATGCTAAAATGAACAAAACCAAATACAGGCGCCACCAACTTGATTTGCTCAACAGCTCGCGAATCTAAGTTGGATATGATAATCGCAACTTACAATGAAGGCGCATGATCTTTGATAAGCTATAAAACCTGTAATGGAAAGGTAAAAAGCATACGAAGAACTACAGTTTCCATCTATATCCACTAAGACGGCTTTTTTCCTAAGTCTCAGAACTATATAACGATTTTTTGGAAAACCGCAACCATTTCAATCTTTGAAGTCCCCTTTTAAAGGCCTAGACATTAATCCATTAAGATTGCAAATTGGTTTGTTTCTAGCCCATCTCAGTTCACATGGCAACCAAAATAAAGTAGCTAATAAGACATTTTATAACACCACAGTGTGGCGAAATTGCACTAGAATACCTGAACGCCAACGGAAGCCACTAAATGACTGTGCTAAATCTTACGGCAACCAAACGTACTACTTCGACAAGCAGGCTATGTAATACATCAGAACTCAACAGAAAATGTCGAAAAAGCTATTCGATATAAAAGTATCGCGCATAGTTTCGCTCACATTAGCTGCCCACTGTAATATAGAGAATTGATTGTCCTAAATTGACACAAGTAGTACAATAAACAGTGCCAACTGCAGCCCGAGCTAATGAACCCACGCAATTCCTTGAGAGGGTCCTCTCAGCACTAAAAACATCATATAATTCGAGGAAGTGTGATACAAGCACACAACTTCCTTTTACAGTGATAGTTCCAGTGGAAGTGATAATTAATCAAAAATTTGATTTTTAATTTTTAAGCACACACGCGCGCACGCACGCATGCGCGCACACACACACACACACCAATTAACAAAAACAGGGAACTCTAAAACGTGAAGATCTGTTGAGAACTAAATTTCGATTTTTTGGGGTGAATCCAATGCTTCCTTTATTGGTAAAAGGAAGTCAAAAGGCAAGAGTCCAACTGAAACGTGCATCTGCAATCCTCAACTTATACCTGTAACGAACCTAAGTAATCTGTGGCAGTTAAAATTACCTGTCTTTTAAATGTGCATGGCCAATAAGTAGCTTTAGCTAAGGTGACCCAGAGTATTAGAGCTAACGTTAGTTGTTAGGTTAGTATAGCTTTAGTATAGTTATTATTTTATAAGTTAATTATTTCCGCATTTGCATATTATATCAACGGCGTTAGTTAAAATTATCACCGATAGAGGGACCAACAATGATGAATTTCGTATTTTTAAAATGTGTTGCCTTGAATGCATAACATAACAACCCATATATCTGGTCCACTTCCGGAAACGCACCATTCTTTTAACTACCCTCGAACTAAGACAACGCTTTACGTGTAACCCGCGCTCGGCAAATGTGTGAAACAGCTAGCAGTCGATTTCTGTTGAAGACGAAATTGCTATAATTCCGTCGATCCCGCTCCTACCTTCATCAGATTGGTAAGTCAAGGCAATTTATTATTTGTGTATTTATTATTTCTTGTTCTCGATCTATTAGTTGATTAATTAAATTCATTGTTGTACGCGCCGCGCCACAGTCATTAGTACTATAACGGCTTGAGAGTCTTCGTTATATTAGCATTAAATTTAGGAAATAAAACACATGTCTTGATTTATATTTTCTAACCAAGTGGTCGCTAAGTCGCTACAGTACATAGATAAAAATAGAGATTAACGTCAAAATAACCTAACCACTTAAAAATAGAGATTAACGTCAAAATGAACTAACCACTTTGACTGAGCTACTGATAGCAAAAGTAACAATCCCAAATTCTCTTATATATTAAAATCTTTTTGTTCGCTTGGCTTCCTTAATTTGGCAGATTAAAATGTTACTTAACTCAAAATAAAAATTCCTTAAACCTATACCATCTTGAATATAATGTTTTACGATACCGTTTAAACTTATGTTGACCGTTATGATCCCGTGAGCAGGTCCAGAAGCACAGTTCCTGGCGATCTTTGACCGTTGTACAACTGCAACTCTCTTCTGTAATTTTCACTTAATTCATATAGTAACTCAGGTTCTGTTTGCACCGGTTAATTCCGTATATATTGCAGAGCAACAAGGAGTTTTATTTTTCCCCACCAACTCACAGTATAAACATCAATGATGTTTATACTGTGACCAAATCATCTCTGCTTGATTGACGTTACACTATTTAAGAAACCCACCCAAATAAAGCCCGTTCTGATAAAAACCCTAAACCGCTAAAATGATATGTTCATCGACAAGTTTATTTTAGTTCAATTTTAGCTAATAAACTCTTTTACTAGGATAGCTGAATTAAACTCTCCTTATAATAAATCACAATTGACGATCATTACTAACACGTGGCGAATTTGAATAGAAGCTGCTCTACGTTTTTAGTTTCAAAGATATAGTTAAGAAGTTTATTCAAGTTCTCAGTATGTACTTTGTTATTGACAGTGTGGGTCGCACAATGAATGCTTGCGAAATATTTTTGAACGAAATACCGACCAGGAAAGTTCTATTTTTCAAGAAGTAAAATTCACGTAATTTTTGTACACGAAAGAATGTTTTCACTGAAAATTGTGTTCTACCATGTACAATATTCTTTCATTTTCATTGTATTGTTATTGCTGTCGATCTACTTCTAAAAAATTTCATTAACACTCATTATATTAAATTATCTTCACTTTCTAATAATCAACTAAAAACAAAAAAGGACTGCAGATATAAGGCCCAGAGATTAAGCGAGGCACTATTTAACAGTAGAAGTATCATGTGGAACCAAATAATTGTCGACACATCGCGGATTGAAATTGCAAACTGTCTCCATTTTTCCGTCGTTCTTGACGAAAGCGAAGGATCCTCCACTGACATTCATGGTCTGTTTGCCAAGCGTTTTACATTTCGCAACCGCTGTAGCATTTTAATTCCCATTTTAACAGCTCACTTAAAAATGTTTGTTTTGCCATTCAGATTTAAGGAAAGCTTTCAGGACTCGCAAGTCCTGATGCAATCAAATTTAAATAACCAAATTAAACGTCGCAATAATTCCGGAAACTGACAAAACCGCGCTGCTCGCAAATTGAGACGGATCCTGCGAGGACGCATTTTAATGAAAAGATGGCAGCCGAGTTGTTTTAAACACAGCGTACGGCGCCCACTCAGAGCCGATGTTAAAAGTAAACAAATTAAGTTAATGGTTGCGAACATGGAGCCTTGAGAGCGTGGCTCCAGGAGGCGCTCTTCCGAGCCGATGTGGCGTCGGCGTCGCTGTCGCCAAATCCCCATCGTGAGCTACTTGAGGTATTATAACACACTAAAACCTCCAATTTATTCTGTTGAGTGATAATCTGCTGCTAATCGCGTAATCTGGTTAAAATTTCTTTTGGCGAGCAAGACGGACTCGCGCATAAGGGTACTTGAGTTTTAATTTACGACCGGGGCTTTTTATTCGAATTCTTCCTACTAAAACGTAAAGTTAGATACTACTTTTTACCATAGCAATGATCCATAAAACTGAACTGGTTATGCCTACAAATAAGAACATAGTAAATGAAAGTACTTTTTATACAACCACCAGGTCCTGATTAATAACGTCCGTTGTCGCTCGATTGCCTACTTCCATCAAAATATTTTTGTCCCAACCAAGACGATCAAATATTTAGAAAATAAATTGGGAACAATTGTTTAGGAATAGGAATAAACTAGCCGACAAAATACGTATATGAAATATGGACACCTAGTATATTATTAATCGACGGGGCCGTTTGCTACTACTGCCATTCATATACAGGGTAACTCCCAAATAAATTAAATAATAGTTCCTCCTACTCGTTTTGGAAAAAAAATATAAATAAATATATGCCTGAAAACGTTTTAATTTCAAAATATTGACGGTTTAAGTTTATCAAAATATATAATTTCAAAAAGTTGTGAATCATAACCAATAATTATTTTAAAAAATGGTCACTGGTGATAAGTAACTGTGAAAAGTTAAGATTTTACGACTGCGCCCTAATCTTTTGATTTTCTCCATCTTACTCTGTAGTACATGCACAAATAATATTTACTAAAACGATTTCCATAAGTTTGATTCTTGGCTTGAACATTTGCTACACGAGGAATTTCTATATGATACATTAAATAATACTTAATTATGCTTTACAAAAACAAAACACTGTGATTCGGGAATTATCTTGTGGTGTAGCAAAGTTTTTCCAGCTAGTTCCTGAGCAGCATGGGGTGGATTGTCTACAAGCGCCACTGGATCGACACCGTCCAAACCAGATGACCTACATACAGTTTTTGATGCAAATCTCTAAACGACCTGACATTTCCCGTAAGGTAATAAATAAAAATCGGAAATCGGAGTAACCTTATGTTTATTTACTCTTTAAATACCGGGTGTCCCACGTAGTACGGGCCATTGGGAGACTACCGTGTTAAAAATCATAAAGGATCAACTACGACTCAGGATACTTTTTGAGCTCATAATGTGTCATATTTTTGTTTTTTCCGGAAATGTCAACTGACAATCCTGAAGTTGCATTTTGCTGTCAGTGGTTCTGACGAAAACGAAACGGAACAGGGTTCAATTATACACACGGGATTTGTATCTGATATCTTGGGGGCCATAGACGAAAATCCTAACGCATATTTGTTCAGAACCGCTGACAGTAAAATGCAACAAACTTCAAAATTGCTAGTGGGCGTTGCCGGGAAAACAAAAATACTATACAAAAAATGTTCTCAAGCGTAGTTGATCTTTTGTGTTTTTTAACATGGCAGTCTCCATATGGCCCGTACTACGTGTGAGGCCCGGTATATAAAAAAACAAAAATCTTGCACTGGCAAAAATATTAGGAACGGCAAAAAAATTGACAAATGCTTACACTCATGTAAATTCAAATAAAATGATAAAAGCTATGAATCTATGATTTTGTATATTTTAATGTGTTTGTAACGATGCCACTTTAATTTAAACTTTTATGTTGTTGTAATTGTGGAAAATGTGAGTTGATTTTATTCTAACTATTATTAGTTATAAATGTGAACTTGTTTATATATGTACACAGTTCTATTGGCAAAATTGACTTAAAAAACTAAGTAAGAGAAAATAGGTGTACGACTTCCTCGCAATGCCCTTCAGGAGCATACGTCTCCCAACCGCTAGTGAAAACGGGCTACGGGAGCTAAAAATTCGCATATGTGAGAATCGATTACGTGATTACGCGCAATAGGCCTATGACGACAGAGTTCTTGTACACTTTAATTCATATAACAGCCCATCAACGAGTAACAAGCAAATATTCGGTATTCCCTTGCAAGATTATCGTGAACAAAAGGTTGTGGAACGTGTCCTGAAGTAAGTAAATCGACGAATCTAACAGTCACTATAAGTACAGCTGCAGCCGATTTATTATTCGTCAACAATCTGCATACAATAGTAACTACAAACCCTAAGTAAAACGCCACAATAAAGGTCCAGAATATACACAACAAAACTTTATAGTTCTGGGTGTTCGCGGGCCACCAAACATTAGGCTACGAGGAGTATCGCAAAGGGGGGTACTTGGAGATGTCCAAGCCTAGATGGTGACTATGTAGAAGCTACAGGAGCTGTGGATAAGCTGCTCAAAATGGCATGTTCAGTTCTACAAGCTTTTCTCCACTTGGCGAGTTGAGGTAGTACGAGGGAAAGGGTGCCTCGAACACTTCGCAGAGAGGCATTTTCCAGCGTAGTTTGGCAGGAACCCAAAACCGCTTAAAAATATATTCTACAGGTGCTCTGTTCTCAAGGTGTTTTACGTGGTGGTATCGGACCCAGAAGTAGTAATTAAAAAGCGGGGTAGTACAAGACCTAAAATATCACCAAATCGTCACGCAATGTGCAAAGTCAATCCCGCAGTGGCCTACGGAAATTTGAATACGGCCACAGGTAAGTTTTGCTTCTGAAATGACTGCTAATCCTGGCATAACCAGATACGTTTCAGCTACTGAACACACAATACATAGGTGCTCGAATGAAATTTCCACGATAACCAAGGATTTGACATCCATATCGAATGAGTCCTCAGAAACGAACTAGTACACACCAGAAGCAATCAGTTTCGCCATGATGGCTACAGGAAATCACCCTCACTATAAAGGCAATATTTTACAAGTCACCAAAATTATTACTTGCTTTCTGTTTAGCCCTTGTATTCTTGTCATCTAATAAGTTGTGATTTATACTTTGCGAATGCTGTTGGTTGTTTATTATTAAAATCTAATGTTTTGCTTATATTTACTAAGGGTTGCTAGAAAACAAGGGCAATTTTTGTTTAGAGATGAGTAACTTTAATTAAACTTCTCTTTTCTAGTGCATTTGTTATAGGTAATTTATGCAATTAATATATTGATATTCATTCTTTTTAGCTTTACAGTGTTTTAATTCATGGTCGTACGAACATAATGGACAAGTCAACATACCTTTGCAGTCTTTAGCTTGATGATTAAATTTACTACATTTGTAGCATTTTGTAACGTTTATGTAATCCCCCAGAGTGCAGAGGTTCCATAGAATTTTGAATTTGTTTCCTATTGTCTTGTTCCTCGTTTCACCTTTGACCTCGATTATTAAATTACTTCTTTTTTCTGTTTTTCAATATAAATTTTGGAATAATTTCATCATTGTCCAAGTCTAGTTCTGAATTTTGCTAAACAGAAAGCAAGTGATAATTTAATTAAGTGCTTACAAATCAATCCACAACATAGTAGAGCAGCTACACATAATCTGATAAATATAATGGATACGAACAATATAGACATGGCATTGGTACAACAACCTTATAACATTAATAATAGGGTAGCAGGCATTCCGTCTGATTATAATGTCTATAGTTATGGAACCGGAAAAAAAAGAGGACAGCAATAATTATTAATAAAAAGTTACAACCACTGCTGATTACTCAACTATCTAACGAAGCCTGTGCAGTGCATTGATAGAAACACTAACGAAGACTGTGCATTGATAGAGACAAACTATAATAATTGTCATATTCATATAGTTAGTATGTAACCTCGATATCAACGATGACATGGAAGTAAGTCTGCAAAAACTAAAATCAATAATAAAAGTAACAAAGAGCAACAGATTGTTATTAGCAATTGACAGTAATGCAAGATCCAAAACGTGGTATGATAGATTAACAAACAGTAGAGGCAAGAAAATTGAAGAATTTATTATGACTGAGGGACTATACATCATGAATGAAGACACAGGGATACCAACGTTTCAAACAAGTAGAGGATCAAGTTCTATTGACCTAACAATAACGAACAGCAAGCTAGTTCGGCAGGTAACTAATTGGACAAACGGTAATGAAGAAAGCTGTTCCGACCACAATTTGATATCGTTTAACATAAATTTGGAAAGCCAATATACAACATGGAGCTATCAAAAGTCTAAAATGCGATAAATAATTAAAGGCGATGAATGGAGTAAATTTGACAGAAATATAACCAGAGAAATATTTATGGTAAATAGTGAAAACAAGGACATAGAAACTGTAGATAAAGAATTACAGAAAAAAGTCGTAAACACTGAAAGTGGGAATGCTGAAAAAACCTTAGAAGGATATGAGAAAGCCATTGATATTGCTTGTAAGAACTCCTTTGCGGTGTCTAAAAGCAAGAACAAAGAAGCTAAAGGTAAAACAGTGCCATGGTGGACTATTGATCTCACAGTTATGAGGAAAAGAGTTAATGCTTACCGAAGAGAATACCAAAGAACCAAAAATGATGTACAATTAAGGGAAGAAAGAAAACGAACATATGAACAAGAAATACGAAGATATCAAATAGAGATGAAAAGTGAAACAAATAAAATCGTGGAAAGAATACTGCACCATTACTAAAGGATCCAACCCATGGAACCAAGCTTACAAGTTATCAACTGGAAAACTGAAAAGGAGTTTTATACTAACTACACTTCGCAAAGAAAATGGTGAATTCACGCCAGAAGAAAAAAGTACAATAGAGCATATGATGAGCTATTTTACCCCTGAAGATGACACAACAAACGACAATGACTACCACATAAACAGAATAGAAGTAAACATTCCATTAGAAACAGAAAATGATATACCGTTCACTAAAGAAGAAATAGAATGGGTGTTGAAGAAGATGAATCCAAAGAAATCGCCTGGGAAAGATGGAATAACCAGTGATATTATATTACGTTTGTTTATAACACTTCCTCAATTTGTAACGGCGCTATATAATTTGTGCCTTAAAATCGCATATTTCCCCAAGAACTGGAAATCATCCATCATAATTCCTATTGTGAAGCCTGGAAAAGAGTCCTCCAACAATGTGATCAAATACCGTCCTATTAGTTTAATAAATAATAGCGGAAAAGTTCTTGAAAAGTTGCTAATAAACAGAATAATGAAACACGTTCATAGCACGGGAGAGATGAATAATAATCAATTTGGGTTTACTCCAAACCGAAGTACAGTGGATGCTGTACTACTAGCCAACGAATTTATAAGAAAAAGCCTAAACGAAAAGAGTGTAGCCATTATAACAAGCCTGGATGGCAAAGACGCATTTGATGCGGCATGGTGGCCGGCTATTTTAACATCCTTAAGAACATTCAGTTTCTGCACCGTATGTGAGGACGGGCAAAACGCACTGGTCGTATACTTTTCCTTTCAAACAAGTCGGAAGTTTACTCTTAAATATTTCACTTAGTTTTCCGTATGCTGCCCATGCTATGTTGATCCTCCTTTTCAGTTCGCAAGTCTGGTTATCTCTAGAGATCCTGATCTCGTGGCCCAGATATATATATTTGTCCACTAGTTCGACTTCTGCGTTTCCAATGTTAATGTGTTTGCTGGGAACCAAGTTTGTCATAAGCTTTGTTTTAGACAGGTTTATTTTTAGACCCACCTCTGAGCATACATTTTGAAGGTCGTATAACATTTGTTTTACTTCCCCTAGATTGTCAGTTATTAAGACTATGTCATCTGCAAAGCGTAGATGGTTGAGTTTTTGACCGTCTATGCTAATTCCTCTTGTGTCCCAATCAAGTTTTTTGAAGGCATATTCCAGAACCGTTATAAACAGTTTTGGACACATGGTGTCCCCCTGTCTCACTCCTCTTCCAATTTTGATAAGGTTACTGTTTTCGTGTAGTCTGACCTGCATTGTGGCATTCTCATATATATTATAGATCAATTTCGAGTATCTATAGTCGATTCGGCATTCTCTCAAGGATTTTGCTATAGCGTTTAATTCGATGGTGCAGAAACTCTAACACTAACGAACACATCTGCACGAAAACTGAAAATCGCACAACGAAAAATGGA
Organism: Agriotes lineatus; assembly: GCA_940337035.1. NCBI lineage: Eukaryota > Metazoa > Arthropoda > Insecta > Coleoptera > Elateridae > Agriotes > Agriotes lineatus. Next base: position 62,079 of record CALNHX010006785.1, read on the forward strand.
GAGATCAATGCTTGGCATGTCCCTACGAGACCATATTAAAAACGAGGACTTACGCCTAAGAACTGGAGTAGAGGACGTCATCGAAATAATATCTATTCTCAAGTGGAACTGGGCTGGCCACGTAGCCCGAATGAACGACGAAAGGTGGACGAAAAAGCTACTGGAATGGAGACCACGCGCCGACAAACGAAGTAGAGGCAGACCGCCGACGCGTTCGACCGACGATCTGAAAAGGATTACAAACAACTGGATTCAAGCTGGTCAGGACAGAAAGGAGTGGAGACACATGACGGAGGCCTATGTCCAACAGTGGACAGAACGGGCTGCTTGATCATGATGATTGATGAAGAACATTCAGATGTCCCAACAACTTATACGAGCTTACGAAACACTATTTTAAAGAAAGAGTTGTTACCTTGAAACTGAATGGGGAAGTAGTCGAACGAAATATCAGCAAGGGATGCCCACAAGGATCCTGCAGTGGACCCGGTTACTGGAACATCCAGTATAATTCTCTATTAATTATTCCCTACTCTGACAGAACTAAACCCATATCTTTCGCTGATGATCTGTTAATACTGACCAGCGGAAGGTCACCTGTTGAGGCTGAAAACTACGCCAATATGGAAATGAAAAAATCATAGAATGGACGATAAATAACAAAATTAAGTTTAATGAACAAATATCTAGCGTAATGTTAATATCAAGGAGTAAGAAATTACGCGAAGAAGACATAAACATCTATTTAAATAATAAAATCCTAAAACAAGTAAAAGAGATGAAGTATCTGGGAATATGTCTTGACAATAGATTCAATTTCAATAATCACATTGAACACGTAGCAACACAATGTATGGGAGTAGTTCACGCTCTGTCCAGGCATGCAAAAATTAGATGGGGGCTGGGACAAGAGGCGCTAACAACTATATATATATATATATATATATATATATATATATATATATATATATATATATAATAAAACGTTTAGGCACCAAATTCAGATATATATGGACGTAGTGGCACCCGTATATACGTTGTGGCACCAATTCGAGGTGCCACTACGTTTTTGGTCGTATTTAGGCGCTAGACCGTGGGATTATCTCAAATACGAAATATAAAGAAGGTGCCATTTGAACCATATATGTATAAACATGCAGTTTTAGTTGAACCATATAATCTGTAGGTGGCGCTTGCATCAAAAAAGTATAACAAGCCTAAGTGACTCCATGGAGCCAGTACGGAGCTTCACACATGACGAACAGGCACCGTCTTATTATAGTCATACTCCGTGCAGTGTGTGCGTTAGAGCTATACATTTTCATTCGATTTTTTTTATAATTTTACAATGTATGATGAGAGTAAAAAAACGAATCCCGCAAACCCGTGGTTGCGTTAAAGTGTCATCTAGAACTACGAAAATTGTGCAAACCGCACTGCAATGCTTCAGGTACGTGTTAATTATCGAATAATTAATATTATAATTATCTACTATCTATTAAAATGATTGAAATATGTATTAATTTTATGTTTACATTTAAAACCAATAGAACGAACTCGTTCCGACTTCAGCAAGGTGTCTGAGAGGGATTATTTGGAAATAAAACTCTCCCCACAAATGGACACAGAAATTCCTACGGTATGTCTATTATTTTAAACTAGCGTTCTGCACCCAAACTGGGATCGAAATAATTCATTTAATGCAATTTGTACAAGAGTGATCCATTTTGTGTGTCGAGTTAATTTTGAGGTTAGCTATCAACAAAAAAATCCACTTAAAAGAAGTCACTTATAAAAATTTGAAAACCGTACTACTGGCTTACTTGCGTCGCCCTGAGTCGACTGACACCAAAATCAGCCAATTCGGCCCTCGGGTTCGCTCTCAAAGTGGCGTCAAGCAAGCAAGCAAGCCAGCAATGAAATTTATTATGTCGGATTCCAATTCGTCCGAATATTATTAAAGGCCTACCAGATGACTTTCTCAATTCAAAACTTACAGTTTCGTTCTCCTTGTACTCCACGTGCTACTAGGTACTACATACAAGTTTTAAGAGAAATGCCCAGTGTTGTTTTTAGTAGCTACCTAATTCGTCGTTTATGTAATTTGTTTTTCAAATCTTACAAAAATTTAAATAATTTCTAGTTTCCGACAATTTTGCAACATCACTTTAAACAAATATAAAATAATAAATTTATTTAGGTAGTACTCATTGAAATAACGCCTAATCTCGGGGATTCGGAGATTCCCAAAATTTTATTTGGCGTAATAAAATTACAATGGGAGAATATAATCAGCAAAATTGCATAAATAACGTGCCTAGACTCAACTCCGTAGCGATAGCGGTGCAAGATTGCTGTTTGCTCGCAACAAGTTAATATAAAGGGTTAGGTCATGCTATTACAATTCATCTCCCGGGGATTCCCTGACCGCTAACAAGCATTAATAAGAATTCAACTTTTATAAAGTATTAATTTGAAAGCAATAGATACGATCGACGAAAATAACTTACACCGCCGAATAGAAAAATAAGCGAATCTTGAGAATTGCGTAAAAGTGTGTAAAGGCACTCATTTTGAGGGGCATAAAACTTTACAGTACCTTACCTTGTGCATTTTTAGTGGGCAGCTTTCAGACGATTTGAGTCCAATTTTAAATTGCGCGAACCCAAAATGAAACTTCACCGTATCGACTCGTATTTTTTTCTGTATTCGGCTGTGTAGTTTTTTTTTAATTAAAAAAACATGTACTTATTCCTTTTAAATTAACACTTTTTAAGCGTTCAAGAGGAATAATTTTACATGACTTTAGTTTCATTAATTACTAGAAAATGATCAACAAAATTCCTATAATTACCAAAGTGTAATCGTAAAGCCAACCTTGTGGTGGCTCAGGAGATTTTTTTTAAAGCGCCCAGCCAGTTGCGTTCCAGCAAGGATTGTTTTCTAATTTTACCTCTGCAAAAAGTAGGTACTAATAAAAAAAATTGTTAATGAAGAAGAATTATAAAAATTAATTTTTCTTAAACCCGCATAAAATTCGAGTAAAAATAAATTGCATTATTGTTGCTACTTGTTCCTCCTCCTAATCATATGTAGCAAATTCGTGGTTTTAAGTCTACAGGATGTACCGAAAGGAATGTTTAGTAAAAAGTGCCCAATTAAGAAGATACAACAGAGTGTTGAAGTCCAAAAATGTCTTTTCTATTTTTGCGGTAATTTAAAAACTGCAAAACAGACCGTTAACATTTGATATGCTATATTTTAGAGATCTTAAATTACGATGGCCGACTTCTTCTCTTCCTACTTTGGTATCATACTTTGGACGATATCATTTTAACTATTATTTGTTTGTCCATTTTGCCCAGAATACACAAATTTTGTTCAGATTGTTTTTTAATACAATATGTATTACTAAAATTGGACTATTTTAGTTAGTAGACACGATCCATCCCACAATAAGTCCATAAATGAGTTCAAATCGCGTTTGCATACTTCATACGAAGAATAAATTTTATTAATTTGTAGATCTATTGATTTTCGTTTTTATTTTGTTAAAACGGTTCAAATAGAATGAATTATAATATTAAATATGTTTAAATTTTTTCCAATTCTTATTTTTGCAAAAATAAGCCGACGTTGTTTTTAGATAATTAATTAGGGTGTAACGCATTGAAACAAAAACAAATTTGGCACAAAAAATGAATTATTAGTCCAAGCTAACTCATTTACCTATTATATAAATTATTGTAGAAATATGTATACCCAATAGGTCATTCAAAAGTAGGTTACATTTTGAAATAGCCACAAGTTTTCCAAAACTCAAAGGCAAATGAAAAACACATTTGTATTTGTAAAGCAATGGGATTTGTTCATCGATCAAATTTTTTAGTTTTAGTTGTCGTGGTTTGTTGATAATCTTTTAAAAGTATTTTCTTGCTTATTGAATTATTAAATAACTCATAATTTGCTTGTTTTAAAAAGGTTTTGACTTGACACGTTAGAATCGGTCTTATCCAGTGTTATTATGAATGCACAAGAATTTTAACAAATTAATGGTATTGTGGTATTTCACAATGTAATTTACTTTTGGGCAACCTTACATTATGGTATGGTCCTCAAAACATATCTTTGAACATGTTTCTCGAAACTTTACTTATATGGGTCGAATCATTTCTGCATCAACACGTCCAATTGTCCAACTTTTATTATTTCAAAAAATTTGCAAAGCTTTTAGCACAAAAATGTGTTTCTTTAAACTCGGATAAACATGTCATTTAAAATGATTCAAGACACGCCTCTAAAGATTTACTTCGTTACATACAATAGTGTTGTATGTTTCTTACACGAAAATCTCAACAATTTTAAATTATAATAATTAATATTATTTTTAATCAGGGGGTGAAACTTTTTCAAATTTCTTATACACCTACTGTCACAGGTACTGTAGATCTACTTACCATTGAGATTCGCCCCTCGTTAATAATAATTTTTTCCGATTAATCCTTTTTTTATTCACGTTTGACGAACAATTTGCATATTTTACTGTTTGCTTATAGTAAAACAATATACTAGAGCCTAATACTCTCCGCCGGAAGTCTAAAGGAAGGCTAAAATTAAATAATTTTCGTTTTTGTAGTTTAAAAGTATTAACGAAAAAGTTCAGAATTGGTTGAAGACAACTACAATAGAAGAGGAGAACTATAATATTGTTGAATCGCACGTCAATAAAGACGAAGTTTTAATGACTTTGCAAGCGCCACAACCGGTAATCGTAGACATGATTAACATTGGTTATGAACCAAGCATCAATGGAAACGAGAATTTGACGGTTTTGCAACCAATTAATGCAGACGATAGTATTTATCTATTTTTTAATACATTTCTTTTATTTTTTTAGATCCGCTTTAAATTGAGATTCTTAAAATTTCCTTATAGTTTTATCCGATAATAATGATGAGAAAAGCCATGACGATGAAGTAAATGATCGCGATTGGTAGCCATTGATTGCGAGAAATGAGATTAACAAATTTGCCAAAAAATATTTAAAATCTGACAGAACCGTCAATCAAATAAAGAGTAAAATCCAACATTTAAAAAAACATAATTAACGAAACTAAAAACTTTTTAAAATATTTTTTTTATTTTGTGTATCAATATCAATAGCTATTTTTATTTTATATATCAATAAAGAATAAATTAATTTCTGTGTTGTTGTTATTGCTGTCATGAAAACACTGGAGAGCAACAAAATATTATATTGTCCGCCTGAACGCCACGATAAACTCGCAATTATTTTTAAATGGCCAATACTACTGCTGTGTTGAAATGCTTCTGCTTTATCACTGCTGATTAGTCTAAACTAGAATATATTATTAAAACAAACCCATATATAAGGCGTCAAAACGAATATATACATAAGAAACATGTATGGGTGCCAGTTGCTCATATCGTGTGCAAAACGTTTTGGGTGCAGAAACGTCGTTTTAGTTATTGGTGTCACATAGTGGCTTTTCGCGTATATATATATACATATATATTGCAATGGTTATATGGCTTTAATATAATTAAGATTAATATTTAAAATAAAATTAGCTAATATTTTATTTTGGGTTCAGCAAATATTATTACAAATTTATGAAACGCTCAGGGATAATTATTATGAGTTGTTTTATGTATTACTTGACTTGATGTTCGTATGCCCCTACTTTTTAGATAGAATCTAATTGCAAATTATATTAATGTTGACTAGCTCAGGTAAGCAGAGATCTTATCAAAAGGTGGGGGTCCACAATTACTTTATTGAAAATTTTACCGTACGCCCATGTGCGTAGTTCAAATACACGCTAATGTGCTACAACAGATCTAACTGACAAATTACGTTTATGAAAGTTTATCAAGTGGTTGTCGTTTTGGTGTTTTCAGATAATTAAATGCAACTCAATGAGCAAATCTCACAGGTAAATTCATAATTTCCCGCTTTCTAGTAGCGTCAGTAGCTTTCTTTTGTTTTTTTTTAGGCAAAAACCGTAACTTGATTGTTTCGACCCAAGCTAAGGACCCTAACCTCACTTCTGGGCTTGGATTTTTCAACTTTAATTTACACAAGGAAATAATTCGCCTGGGCTCTGTTATGCAGCGACGTTTAAGCAACCTCCCAATAGGTACACAATGGTATAAATTAAATTGGATTCACAACTAACCTGTGAAACTTTTCCTGCATGCCCGTTTCGAAGCTCGGCCGCAGCAACAATGTGCCCAGATCTTCTTTGCCGGTGCTTGAATCGCCGTGCTGTCCTCGCAGAAGCTGGATGGGCTGGCGGTTGACGTCCTCTCGTTCTCTGGAACCCCTCTGATGGCTACAGATGCTGTGCGAAGCACGTCTTGTCTTCTCCGGAGCTGGTCGTTAGCAGTCACTCGGGCCGATAATGGAAAATAATTTTCACGGCACGGATTTCTTTTAATTCACTCACACAGGTGCAGGGGTAAGTTATATGCACCCTGCCGAAGTTTTGTTATGAAATAATAACTTTAAACGTATAAAATTGTAAATTTTCGGGAGCAAATAAAACTGATGCTAATTCAAGAATTTTATTCGATTGTCTGTCAAGAAAGTTATTAAAAACAATTGCATAACAATATTAAACAAGTCAAATCAATTACTTATAACAATTAAAAATCTAACATTTTTACAAACTTTTACTTATACAATAAATTGTTCCATTAATTTAGTCAATTTTGTCTTTCACATAACTGTGTCCCGCACTTATTAACAGTCCTTTTTCACAATGTTCGCACTGATCAATTCTTCCTTTCGTGAACTTCCACAAAAAACACTTTAGAGTTCAAATAAAAGTCCATTTCATTTTTCCACTTCTGCATCAATATAATGTTCGGATTTCAATTAATCTTGCATGTTAATTATTCATTTTCTTCCCTTTATATCCTTCAGATCTATTCCTGTGCTCTTTGCACTCTGTTTTGCCTTCTGCATTTTTTTACCTTTTAAGAATATGCTCAAAGAGGAATTTGTACAACGATTTCTGACTTGCGATTTACCTCGACAAGCATGTGGCCATTCTATTCATAATCGAATTACTAATACATGGATTGGCTTTTGCATTTACCATCCCCTTTTATTATTCTAAACTAATTAAATATTGTGGTCCCATTCCTATTAGGTTTAGAACTCTGCCTTTCCTTTTATGTTACGATTTTAATACTTATTACAGGCATTGCTTTGCCAATATGATTGCTAATTCAAATTTGATTTTATTTTATTTGTTGCCATTAAATCCTATCTCCCATTCTGAGCTTTTATGACCTATTCAGTAGTTTGCTGTGCTCTAGATGTGCGATTCAGGGCTTAAGACCATCTCAATATATACAAAGGAGCAGTTTTACCAATTATGTCTTATGGCGTACCTTTTTGGATATCAGTAATAAAGTATAATCAAAAGAAATATGAACAAATTCAAAGACTTATTAATATCAAAATAATTAAAGGCTTTCGCACAATTTCATACGAGACTTCCGTTATCTTATCAAGCTTACCACCAATCGTACAAATAAGAAGAAATAGTTAGTATATACACATCGGTTAAACACATACAGCAAAATGTAGAAGAAAATGAAGTTCAGGCGCAAAAAGGTCTAGCAGTGAAACAAGCAAAAAGTGAAAGTTTAGAGAAATGGAATACTATTTAAATGGACACAATCTGACAAGGGAGCCACCACCAGGCAGTTCTTTCCAACGGTAATGGATAGAACGAAATGGAATTTACATTTATTACCATCTTTTACGACGATACTACCGGGGCATGGATTTTAATAGTTACTTTTACAAATTTAAAATAATAGACAGTCCCTATTGTGTCTGTGGAAACTTTGAACAAACAGTGGATCATATAATTTATGAATGTTCCAAACTCTATCCTATAGAGACATTCTTAAAAGCAGCGTTAGAAGTCACAACAGAACCTGGCCAGCAACTAAACAGCAATTTATTTAAAATATTTTGCTAAATTTGTTAAAAGCATAAACTTTGAAGAAATAATATCTGTTTAAGAATGATCAAATTAATGTTACACTAACTAGAATAAGCAAACTAACCAGAATTAGATTTAATTTTTATAAATACCATATACAATCATATTCTTACTGTTATTTATTACATCTAGCTAGACTATGTAAGTTTAATAAGCATGTAGTAGTTTGTAAAATGGAGTATGCTGACAATAAATGTATTAATAAAAAAAAGTCAGCAAAATATTCCTAGCCCCCAAAGTTTTTCGAAATTCGCAGAGAAATGCGAACGAAGGTTAGCAAACCGAATACACTGTTGCTTAGTTTTTTCTAACGAAAATGTTGTCGATTCCTTTTAGATAGAATACCGCCCTAAAGCATAATCAAGAGGCCATCGAATGATTTTGTTTTCAGAAAACCTTACATTAAAAAATAATGCCGTTACGATTTTTTGAACATACTATTTTAATCTTTCACTAACAAATAATCCATCGCCTGGTATATAAGTTCTTATCAGCAGAATTGAAATTTACAAACAGCAATAATTAAAGCTATATTGGCAAGGATTTAAAAATAATTGTTTTTCTTTTTCAAGGTATTTAGAAAACGTACGATAAGTTTGTAAAGAAATTCAAGTACTTTTATTTAGTACAAAGCTCTTTCGCCCACCTAATAGGTGGCTTTATTTAAATACAATGATTTGTATCTGTTTAAAATTGTCACATAAGGAAACGATTTTAACGGATTTATTCAAGAAAGCCCACCATAATAATAACTTCTTCTAAGTCGCCTAACGGTTGAACAGTGTTCATAATTACGTGCATAAGTAAAAATATCTTAATGTTTTTAATAAGATTGATTCAGTCAACAGAAACACTTAGTAACCTAAATTACATTAATTGGCAAAAATGCAGTCGGTAAAATTCGGACCTGCGCATTACCCACGCTGCATTACACCACGAATGTTGTGTAACGTACATGCTTATCGTTGTATTATAAGGAACATTGTCACGCAATAAGTAAGTACTAGTGGACCCGTTGCAAAATATTTTGCAAGTTAGAAAACTTCTTTGTAACGTGTGGCAGGATTCATTAGGTAAAATTTAAATTTTTAAGTTTTTAAAACTACTCTCACGTGATATTGCTACATATACTTGACCATGGCTAAATACTTGTGGCAAATACGATATATTCCCACCTTACTATTAATTCCATAGAAAATTATAAAATGTTGTCATTACGTGATACAATTATATTTACACTCAAATATTGCTTTTCATATTCAGGCAAGAGAGATATAATTTTGTTGCGCTTCACACGAGAGCGGACAAAACTCCAAATTAACTCGTCCCAAGAATATGGGCCATGTGTACGATTTTTTTTTCAGAAGTTTATTTGCAACTTAGTCCGCCAATCGGCGCGGACTTGAATGTCCAAATATTAGCTTGTAAACCAAAACCCCGCCAAACGGCATGGAGCATACAAAGAATCAAAAGCAGACTAACTCCCCATCGGATTATAAAATGCGAAAAACCGTGCAATCTGCTAGCTTCGCTGTAAAAATGAGACAAATGCCGAAGTGCCATAAGTTTGCAAAATCCGAGCACCACTAAAAAAAATTAATCGCCAACCTAACAAATTTCGATGGGCGCGAACCGAATATCGGCACTAAAGGTTTGTTCACACAGTATCAACAGCTAAGAGATCATTTACACCGTAGCACCCTTTGGGGGTGAATTCCAAAAATCCCTGGAAATTATTTGGTCGATTTGTAAGACGATCTAATATGCAAGATTTCAGCTTCCTATCTGTAGTAGTTCGCTCGTTAAGGTAATCTTTAAAAAACAGGTCTATCTCATTTAACTTTTTTGAGGAGATGCATTCTGCAAAACCATGAAAATTTCGACTACCTACCTGTATCTATCTCGTGACGATGTTTAGAAAAACACATCTACCCCATTTAATCCCTTTGAGAAGATACATTTCGAAAAACCCTGAAAATGGCTTGACATCCTAAATAGTAGTAGTAGTCTACTGTCGGTATCATGAAATAGTTGCTTTAATTGATTGTCCAATACAGTTTTTGTAATACTCTAAACTGTAATTAAAGTATATCTTCTAAAGTGATCTTTCTGTAACACTCGCACCACTAAATCTGAATATAGTAGTTTCCTTGGAGTGATATTTAGAAAAACATATTTGCCCCATTTAACCCCTTTCGGGGATGCATTCTGCAAAACATTGACATTTGCTTGACCTTATTTGTAAAACGAACTAATATGTCGAATTTCAGCTTCCCACCTGTAGTAGTTTCCTCATTGTAGATCTTTACAAAAACAGGTCTACCACATTTAGCTCCTTTGGAGGAATGAATTTTGAAAAGCCCTGAAAATGGCTTGACCCTACTTGTAAAAAGAACTAATACGGCGAATTACAACTTCTTACCTCCCCCAGACTCTATTATATAACGATCTGTGAAGTAGAAGTCAATCCCGTCGAATAGAGGGTAAAAGCACTTCTTTGTAGACGATATTGAATGTTTTTCCTTCTGGTTTGAGCACCACTAAGTTGTTTGGAGAACTGATCGCTAAGCAGTCAAGATAAAGTTGATCGAGAAAAAAACAGTCTTCCCTCACGTCGATCCCAGCCTGATTCAGTGACTGTCCCTGCACCTTATTGATCGTCATGGCAAAGCAGGTTTTTACGGGAAATTGCAGTCTCTTAAATTGAAAAGAATAGTCTGAAAGAATAAGGGTTATTCGAGGAATGAAGACTGTCTCCCTTTCTCCAAAACCTATGAACATTTTGTCCTCAGTGACGTTACGATGCGCTTTCACCTGCAGTCGAATTTGGAAGTCTTCACGTTTCTCAGTAGTATAAGTGCTTTAACTTTCAAAGGCAGGCGATTTGAAAGAAGTCCGGCAGGGTAGAGAGTGTGGAGAAACTCAACGTGGTAGTGCACTGTATCATCTGCCTCCACCACAGTGTTAATCGATTGATAGATCTTTTCCTCCGAATGAAAGGCTCTGAGGTGTGTGTTGTTAATTTTTAGTGCCTTATCATGCTTCAGAGTGATACTCGCCCTTCTACGAAGCCAGGACACAGGTTTTGCTGTTATGTTCTTGATGTCGGAATATATTATGTGAGTGGGGCTGGCGATATCTGTCACGGCTTGACATACATTTTCGTTGCCGAGTTTCAAGTTAAGTTGGAAAACTATTCGGCCTTGGAATATCCTATCAGGTGAACCCTTATGTACATTCAAGACAATATGTCCTTATTGTACTGATACTGCATTTTTTAAAATCACTATTATAACACGTATTTGTATTGAGAGCAACTGCCATTTAAATATCATCGTCAAGCTGATAAAACCACAGTAAATAGAAAACCACTAATGGGACCCGTTGACAAATATTTTGCAATTTGCAAAACTTCTTTGTAGACAATGTTTATAACGTATGGCACTGTCCATCAAGTAAAATTTGAATTTTTAGTTTTCAAAATACTCGCACGTGTCTGCTATATACATTTTGACAATAGCTAAATACTGGTTGTGACGAATATTATATATTCCTACTTTATCCAGAGTTTGTCTTTGTGGTTTATTAATTGTCATCGCACATGCTAGGCGCACAGGGAAAATGGGAAGGGTGCCACAAAGAAAATCTAGGAGAAGGCCGAATAGAATTTTGAAATAATAGATTACAAAAGCGATTACTGAATGCAACTTACACGAAAGAAACTTTGAGGATGGAAGAGTATGAAAAACAGGTGTCGGACAACGTCGAAAGACGTTTTAACAACATACGTATGCTTGTACCAACAGGGAAAGCAATGAACCAGTGTGTAAATAAGCACATCCACATAATTATAATAAGCAGAAAAAACACCTTACAGCATTTGAGCAATACCGATTTACTTTAATGGTCATTTTACATGTATTTTGACGTTTGTCTCACGAATCAGCAGACCGTTGATTTCAAATAAACATTTAGTACTGACAGTAGTCCATTGCAATAATCGGCAGAACGCCGCAGGCTGACTGTGAGAATATACCTGGTTTACTGCTACTGCATGGCCGGCTGCAACCACTTGAGAGCTACAATATGATGGTTTTTCTCTAAAAATTATCAATTTACTTTCAATTTAGGACTTTTGTGCACATCTACACGGTAACGGCTTTCATTAAAAAAAAATTATCGAAATCGGCTCGGTGGAAGTCTCAAAATAGATGTCGAAAGAAAACGATTCACGTTTTAAATATATAGATAGATTACCGATCGCGGACGAAGTTCGCCCGATCAGTAACGATGAAAACGAGCATGTTTTAATTGCAATGATTTATACTTCTGAGTCAAGAATGTTTCTTGTAGGAATTTCAGTAACCAACAATGAATCATCGTGCGTCTATCCATTTTTACATTTTATTAATTAAAGCTTTATCTCCCTTGAATTTTTTATATTGACTTCACATTCGTATGAGAACGTTATTCTCGTTCTGGTTTTCAATTTACAACAATGGATCATACCGTGAATACGACATACTGCCTTAAATGTGTTCATTATAAACTAACCTAAATTCACGTAAAAGCATAGGGTTTTGATCGGGACTTTCAGTTTTATACGTTCTAATCGAGCGTTCGTTATTTCTCCGATTGGTTAGTTCTACTGTAATACATGTTCTCCAGCGAACTTGAGTGATAATCGAAATTAGGTAACAACTGAATTACTTGATCGTTGGCAAATATGTTGAGGAACTCTTCCATGAGGACAGATGTATCAAATGTAATATCTTCTATAAAAAATAATAAAACGCCATTCATGGATTCTTGAAGATTATGAATGCATTGCACACTGGCTTCTTTAGCATATTAGCAGAGTTGTTTCAAAAGTTTAATTAAACATTTGATCACAGTTTTCATTAAAATCATCCATAACAGAATCTACAGCAAGGTGACTTAGAAAATCACGTTTGATTTCCAAGTTCTTATTCAACAGTGCAGAGATATAAACAAAAACGTTTATTTCCACTTTATGAATTACCAAGGCATTCGATAATGCCACCACGACATAATAGCGATCTGGACGAAAATGGATCTTGTAGAGATATAAGGATCACGGCTACCTTATACACACAATCTACTAAAGTTAACCGCTTCTGTTCAAAATTAACACCGAGGTAAATTTTAAAGAAACGTCGTGTGACGCTATTGAAAGTATAAATTTAAACGGTGACGTTATAATGCCATAAGTAATATTAGATACGCTGACGATCTATTCACCTTCGCCAGCGATACCTAGGAGTTAAAAACTCTTATGAACTACCATATAGTTGAACCTTTGATATTAAATAGTGAACCGACAGAACACGTTGCGAAAATAGTCATATCTGAGATCTACTGTCAAATTCATCAATGCAGTTCTCTACCTATGATCTTAGTCTTAGAAAATAATCGGAAGCATGTAAAAATCCCACTTAAAATTAGTGAAAACTTCAACACTTTCGGTAAATTTTCGGCTGGAGAGCTGCAAAAATTTGATAATTACACGAAGCCTTATACGGCACAAATTAGAATTTTAGCGAAATGCTTGTGGATTGGAATACAACGCAATCTGTTTAATTGAGAAGTGACGAAGTTGTTTCATGTTTGGTTTCTAGAGAACAAGGTAGGTTCACGTACAAAAGAAGCGTCGTTAATCCTCATTTTGTGAAAAACAAGTGGCGCGCTGTTTACAAACAAGCTCAAAACGTTAGAAAAATATCAAGGTAGAAACTCTTGCTCCATTTCCTTATTGACGCCCGTAATTATTCCGCTCAAAACAAGTTTACGATCTGCGAATGGAAATAGAATTAACGCGACCCCTCGGTGACTTCTCCATGGTTCGCTAGCGCGTGGAAAACTTGGAAAAAACAAGAACAATGCAATTAGTGAGCATTAGCCAGAGAATAATTTATTGCAGATACAAATTGGCATCGTTCCACGCCGATTACTTAATCGCAATGACGACAAGTTCAGAGAATTTATTATCACTTCTGTAATGAATTCACATGCTTCCAATAAAAGCCTTATCGGCGTATTTTTTAATGAGCTGTGATTTGAATTCTGCATTTCAAAACCATCTAGTCTACGCTTGGGCGCATTTAAAAGCGGCACTTTTAAAGTAGGGAATTTTTCACCTACAATATTGTGGCTCGATAGAGAAAAATGAAAAAGCCTCTGGAATCCGATGTGAATAATGTGAGATTAACAAACATGGATCGCTTTTAGGTTAATATCGTTGCGATGTATCAATGTACAAAGATAAATACAGTGATTTGTAGATGCATATTGATGTTGTCAAAAACTTCGGGGTATATAATTATTTTACAACGAACGGAAAACTATTTTATACTCAAGCCCTAAACCAAGATTTCGCAATGACTTTAACCAGTTTAAAATCATACCCAAAAAACAATTAGGCTACATGGAGAATTCGGAGGGCCGACCAGCTACAATGATGACGCCGTGCGGTTATTTTCTATAATTAGCAAAGAATATTCAAAATTACTATGGGGCGCCAAGGAATCATTGGTACATCCGATAAGTTGATTAGCATACGAGAATTTTTAAAATCACTGAGATACTATGCGTAGCCAATTCGTTACGACCTGAATCAGGCTTCAAAAGGAATAGATACCTCAGTAGCTTGCATTAGCCATATACAAAATCATAATAAACATGAACATATAAATTAACGACAATACATGTAATACAGAAGGTTACACCAATCTAATGTCAGCAGTCGTATAAAATACACAGAAGCGAACTCATAGCATGAGCTGTAAGTTACATGTGCTGTGCCCACTACTGCGGCCACTGATTATAGGAGTTCCAATTTTAACTAATACCAGATTACAATGATATTGCAAGCAAGCAAAATATAGTATACCAATTACAATTACTGTTATGTCGCAGGTCGGGCATAGCAGGAAGGCGACAATAATAGTATGCCATTACGTATGTGGAAATTTATAATAGTTATTCCATAAATGCGCCTGTAATTACTGATAAACTAGGAGGTGATGCAACACTAGCCGGTGATTTCAATCTTTCGCTGCGCTTAATGTAAAAGTTTATTTTACCTTCAAAACACAAGACCGTGTTTTAACAGCAATGATACGAAGCGGCACCGGAAAGCAAAGAGCATCAATCAGCCACCAAGAAAAGTTACCAGAAGTAAGTGGGAACACAACAAGGGCCTCGAAAAACGGCTGAAAATCTGCGAAACTTACAACCAACAACGCGATTCAGAAATGGTTCCAAAAACTCGAGTGCCAGGTTAGTAGTACAGCGTAGATGCTCATATTTTAACGACACCATAGTCGGCTCTTCAATTTTCCGCTTCGAGACTTAAATCGCGACGCCAGAAAAATCCTCCATTAAGACCCAAATATCTTTGATAAAACAATCATACAAATCCAAGATAGCGAGATTGAGCTGGGACACTATTTTTGCGCTTACAAGTTATTATAAACTAGACCTAAGCTAAGTCGGAGGTTAATACCAAGTAAACACGTGCGATCACGTCGGAGACGCTTGCAGACGAAATGTAGGAACAAAAAAAATCGCCGCAGGTGCGCCGAGACAACTGAATCATGCTTCTTTTAGTTACGCATGACAACGAATCGATAATCCATCTTGCGCGACTGAAAGCCGTTAAAAACGAGTTTGGCGACCTCGATAACTGTAAAACGGTGAGCGTTCGGAGAGTAGTCGACAAAATGCATAAAACGGACAATACAATTAATGGGTAATTAAAGCGTAACGCCGGTAACAATGCTTACATGTAAGTTAATTCATTTGTCGTCTGCTAACGTCTATCACAAATTATTGTGACGTGCATTAAATGAGTGACAACTATAAAATTGTGTATATTGTCGGAAACCTAATTTTACCTTGCGGTGTAGAGGCTGGTGCTTTATGCGCTGGTATATGGCGGTACAATGCTCAACTTGTCACGGATTTGAATTACAAAGAAGCCTTTTGTGATGTGTTGGCCTTGTTACTCTATCTCTTAGGTTTGTGGTTCTGAATAGAGTACAGTTAATTTGGTGCCCAACTGTGAATGGTTTCATCGAGCCCGATTCCAATCGCCAAGGCTACGGAAAAATTCCGACCTCCGCGGGATTCGAACCGAGGACTTGCTTAATGCAAGCTTAGCGCTTTCCCAACTGCGCTACCCGGGTTACAACTATAAAATATATAATCGATTGAATAGATTGAAGTGTCTTCAAGATGTCTTGTTGTTTATTCGGTTTACTGGTTGTTACGACGTCATGTCTGTGTCGATTGAGTTACTTCCCTATTACTACGAAGGATTCAGCACCTAATTCTTACAAACTGGTCAGGTATTTTCACTGTTGACTGCATTTATAATCGTTATAATGGACAAACTACGACAGTAAGCTTTTGTATTTCGGACAGCGTTTATAATATATTCAAATATTATAAAGACCTGCACGAATTAACAGCTTCAAGATGATCATTAATTTTCCATTTATGGCCAGTCAAGACTTCACTCAATTAGAGCAACAACTCAGGAGGTTGATTGTTAGTAGGGAAATCGTTTTTTAGTTTTTCATGGTTGTTACACAATTGACTGGCTTGGAAAACAAAGCGTCGTAAAAACTGATGTGCTAAGTTTTAGAGCCTCACAAGGTCGTTGATGCTGTGAAAAATAGTTAACACCATAATACAACACTATAATATGATACAATGGAACTGTAACGGCTTCTACAACAAATTGCCTGAAATCCACATATTGATTCATGAATACTCCCCTTTCTGCTTGTGTATTCAAGAAACAAGATTTCTTCAATCAAAAGAAACCACACTTAGAAACTAGAATATCTTTAGAAAAGATACAGCTGATGGTGAAAGAGCCCACGGAGGCGTAACCATTTTAATTAAAAACAATTGTGTTGTCCCACATCTTCCCATTAACACCAATTTACAAGCTGTAGCCGTTGAAATGACCTTTCCTATAAAAATAACTATATGTTCAATATATCTACCTTACCTCAACTGGACTACGCAAGACCTTACAGACCTTATAGTACAACTTCCACAACCGTTTTTATTGCTGGGCGATTTCAACGCCCAAAGCCCCTTATGGGGCTCCCCAGAGCTAAACCAGGCTGGTCGCCTTATTGAAGAACTATTAGATGATCCAGCGATTGGTTTATTAAATACCAACTCAGCTACACATTTTTCTTCAAGGTACGGCACATTTTCTGCTATAGATCTGTCCATTTGTTCAGCTACTCTTCTATCAACAATATCATGGTCTGTTGATTCTGATCTCCATCATAGCGATCACTTTCCAGTTAAACTAAAATTTGAAAACCTTCGGCTAGACGCAACTTACTTGGCAGAAAAATGGCTACTCCATAAAGCCGATTGGCGCAGTTTCCAGAGTATATTAGAATCTGAAAGGCAAATTCAATATTATTCTTCAATTGGTGAAATCACTAACTTATTGTGTGATGTAGCTAATCAATGCATTCCGAAACGCTCAGGTGGATTCCTACCTAGACGTCCTGTGCCTTGGTGGTGTGGTGAAGTAAAAACTGCAATTAAGGAGAAGAAACGCGCATTACAACTATTTAAACGGCATCCTACCCAAGAAAACCTTATTTTCTTTAAACAAAAAAGAGCTGCTAGTCGAAGAGCGATTAGAAATGCCAAAACGGAATCGTGGAAAAATTATATATCTTCACTTAGCAGAGATACGTCTATCACAGAGGTCTGGAAGAAAGTTAGATCTATAAAGGGGTATACATCACACGCTTCTATCTCATTACTATCTATCGACGATAGAATCATATCCAATCAAAAGGACATTGCAAACAGTATTGCAGAATTCTTTTCCCAATCGTGTAATATAGATATAGTAGAGAACAGTATACCAAATTTCAATTTTAGTACTTACCACAATCTTTCTTATAACTCTCCATTTACGATAGGCGAATTTGAACAGGCTATCGCAAAAGCCAAAAGCAACGCTCCGGGTCCCGATTCTATTCTGATAAGCTTCATTACACACTTGCCTAAAAAAATAAAACATTGTCTTCTGAAACTACTAAATAATATCTGGCATGATGGAGACTTGCCTGAATCTTGGCATAGTGCCATTGTAATCCCAATTCCTAAGGTGCACAATCCGACAGAACCAGCACACTTCAGACCGATATCGCTTACTAATTGCATTGGTAAACTGCTAGAAAGGATGATTAACTATAGATTATGTTGGATATTAGAACAACAAAACTTACTAGCTCGTTATCAGTTTGGGTTTAGAAAAGGGCGCTCAACCACGGAGGCTATAGTGTTTATTGAAAACGTAATGAACAACTGTTTCCTCCACAATCTCCACGCTTCTGCTATCTTTATTGATATCAAAAATGCGTTTAATACGATACGACATTATGATGTACTTCGTCAACTATATGACTGGGGGCTCAGAGGAAGCCTGCCGATAGCAATAGAATGCTTTCTACGCAACAGAACCATTAACGTCAGAATTGGTGATGTTCTATCAGATACTTATAATCTGACGCACGGAATACCGCAAGGACCTCCACTAAGTGCTACCCTATTTTTAGTTGCAACTAATTCTGTTCTTTCTTCTATTAGTAAATCTGTGTGTTACTGTGCATATGCGGACGATATAGTTTTGTTTAAAGTTAGTAATTCAAATGAGGTTATTCAAACAACCTTGCAAGGTAGCTTTAACCAACTATCACAAGCGCTTTCTGGTCGCAATCTGTCTATATCTACAACAAAAACTAAATCAATGCACTTCTGCAGAAAGAGATCTACCTGCATTGCCATCCCTAAATTTAGATTAGCAGAACAGGAAATAGAAAATGTAGAAACATTTAAATATCTAGGAGTCTTCTTGGACAAAAAACTCACATGGAAAGCTCACATTGATAAACTAATCTGTTCGTGTAAGAGAATCCTTAATATTATGAAGAGTTTATCCCATACCAACTGGGGCTCAAACCGGGACGTCTTTCTACTCCTACATAAAAGTCTTATACTCTCCAGAATCGACTATGGATGTGTTACATACGCTTCTGCAAAATGCAGTAGATTGGCACCCCTAAATGTCATCCATAACCGTGGTATTAGATATGCCATAGGAGCATTCCCTACTTGTCCAACTGCAAGCTTATACGCAGATTCTGGACTATTACCTCTAAATTTAAGGCGCGAACTGATTATTGCCTCATACCGAATACGATTGCATGCACATCTCACACATCCTGTTCTAGCTCTCTTCAAGGATAATACTTTTTCTAGTCGATACCAACAAGAAAGTACAAGACATAAGTCATCATCGTTTCGATCAGCAACTACAATGACGACTCTCGGTCTTACAGAACGCCAACTGCACAAACCTGAAGAAGAGGTAGAACCACCATGGTTCAATAAAATACCAAAAATTAGACTAGATCTCCTAAAAATAAATAAAAAAGACGTAAATCCCAGCATGCTCAAACAATTATATCTATCGCTAATTCATAGATACGATGATCATCAGTTGATTTTTACGAATGGTTCTAAATGTGATACAGGCACTGGGTATGCAATAAGTTACGGAGATACTATAATTAAACGTTCTCTTCCCAATTTCGCCAGCGTATTTACCTCCGAGTCTTTTGCCATCCTAGCAGCACTCCGGCTTTGCGTAGAAAGCAATCATTCTTCATTTGTCATTTGCACAGATTCGTTGTCTGCGCTTGAAGCTTTAAGCAATCATTTTACAATGGAGCCAGTGATAATAAGTATCAAATCTCTGTGTACCAAAGCACTGAAATCCAATAAAAAATTAACGTTTATATGGATACCAAGCCACACTGGCATAGCTGGCAATAAAAGGGTAGACTCTGCCGCAAAAGATGCTGCTGCTGGAATTAAACACTACACCCGATTCATCATGCACTATAAAAGATATACATTAAAAAGTTAATATTTGTAAAATTTCAGGAGTTTTGGAGCAACTGTAGAACGTACCTCAAAAATTTTCTACCAGCAGTAGGTCTTTTTACCTACCCCCAACATATAGCACGAAAAGACCAGGTTGCGTTAACGAGGATTCGAACGGGACATACATGCCTGACTCATAGATTTTTATTGTTAAGAGAAAATCGGCCGATATGCAGTGACTGCAACATGCCGTTGAGTGTAAACCACATCTTATTAGAATGCAACAAATATAGGCGGGTTAGAGGATTCAATGAAGAACAGCCACATGACACCATAGCCAACTTCCAAATCTTACATTTCTTGAAGAAAACTGAATTGAGTTAATTTAAAGAAAACCTAACATGAGATACGAAGACACAAAAGGGCTAATAGCCACAGAAGCTGATGCCCTTAACAAAAAAAAAATGTTTTACTATCTATACGTATAGCAACCCTTCTAAAGAAAGTTACATTTTGAAATGGATGTAATATTTTTAAAAGTTAACGTATACACAAATTAATACCACATTTATACTCATAAAGATATGAGGTTTATTGGATTCAGCTTAAATATTAAATATGTCCCCCATTTTATTCTTCAACAAACTTTCTTCTATGTTGTGAACAACATTTTCAAATAGATCTGGTGAAATAATTTCAATTTGTTGCGAAATTGCTTATTTTAGTTAGTTGGTAGTCGTTGGATTACTTAAAAAACTCGTTCTTTTGAATAACCCCACGGCAAAAATCAGCTGGATTGATATCAGGAGTATAACAAAATTCTACAGCATGTCAAAAAAACGTTGTCCGGTAACCGTAACTGTTATTTGATTTTCTTCAAGAAAGTAGGGTCCTATAATGAAATGGGATGTGAATCAACATCATACGGTCACTTTCAGATCATGTAGTCCTTGCTTAATAACAGTATGGGAATGCGTTTAGAACAAATCCTACAGTTATAATTATTAACAAAACCTGTTACCATGGTAACCAAAACAAATAAATGTGATTAATGAACAAATCCCATTGTGTGCTAAATAAAACTGCGTTATTATTTTGTGTATACGTTAATTTTCACATATAATCTCATAAGAGCATTAACGTTTTCCGAAAATTTTTTTGAGTGCGTTCCAACAACGTCGTATTAATTTGCCCGAGCGGGACGCCAGGGCAAATTAGGACGTTGTTGGAATGCACTAAAAATAATTTCCGGATATGAATTAATGCTCGAATGCAGATTCGGTAAGAAAATCGTAACGACACAAACCGTCACAGTTAGGTTGATCTACCTACAAAAAATTTCCAAGAAATTTTTGTTGTTGTCTTGGTTACGGCTCGTGAACTAATTTTTCTATTGGTCATTAATGAGTGTCGTACGATTTTCAAAAATATTTCATCTTCTTTCACTTCAAAATGTGACTTTCTATTGAATAACGTCGTACATATACAGTGCGGAAATAAAATAACGGAAAAATTCATTAACCTCGTTGATATTAATTTTTATGGGAAAATATCGAAGGGGTAGTGATTTTGACCATAGGGAATATTTTCAGTTTCTTATGAAATTTGTTTTCATGA